>OZ007580.1:12275105-12340105 GCA_963931925.1 Onchidella celtica | reverse complement strand
TTCGCACCGAGGGGCACTAAGGGGACACTGGGCAGTTCGCACCGAGGGGCACTAAGGGGACACTGGGCAGTTCGCACCGAGGGGCACTAAGGGGACACTGGGCAGTTCGCACCGAGGGGCACTAAGGGGACACTGGGCAGTTTGCACCGAGGGGCACTAAGGGGACACTGGGCAGTTCGCACCGAGGGGCACTAAGGGGACACTGGGCAGTTTGCACCGAGGGGCACTAAGGGGACACTGGGCAGTTCGCACCAGTGGCCGTATGCATAATCAATGCGTAAACTAAAGTAAATACGTTAACTGGTGTTAACACGAGAAATTGTATTCACTTCTGGCGTTAACACCAGTCAACGTATTTACTCTAGTTTACGCATTGATTATGCATACGGCCACAGGGGCGCCAAGGGTTTAGGGGGCCCCCATGCAAGCAACTTCACATTGGTTTTTAAAACGGGCCGGGCCGTTGGCAGCCTATGGCTTTGTCCGGGAGCCCATAATGATATTAAGGCGGAGACGGACATGGAAATACTGACGGAAAAAAAAATAAGAAAAAACACAAGGGGAAAACAAAAAAACAGGAAGTTCCTGAACGAAAATACTCTAAACAGCATCTCCAAAATCACGTACCTCTCTGTGTCCGTGCAAATTATTACGATAAGCCCCCCTTTGCGAGAATCATTAAAGACTGACAAAAATAGAATATTTTGCTTAAAGAACTATTGTAAACAAATTATGATCACGATCACGACCACTGTCATGCATAGCACTGACCACATTAATGTGATCGTGATCCACGCCCCCGTCGTCATCCGTAGGTTACTGGATCACTTTCACGTTCGCAAAAAGTAAAGCTTTCTCCGAGGAGATCCTGTTCCGCTTCCTTGCTCTTCAGAGTCTAATCTGACCCTGACAACTGTGTATTCAGTAGCAAGCAGATCCTGGTATTGTCCTGGGTAAGGAAACAGGTGTCAGTTTCCGAACGCAACCAGAGCATGAAGGAGATCCCCAGCTGATATCGCACTTCGGTACAACGATTATGATTGGTTGAAATTTGCCGCCACCCGCGAAGCTGATTGGCCACTTCTTCCTGCCGGATACGCGTGAATGCCATACTCTGCACTTTTATAATACAGGACATTTCCGCAAGCATACCGAAATCAATAAGTTGTTGAGATAATCTTAGACTGCGTGCATTGATGCGTAAAATCTTTGGCCCATTTTGTGAGATCACCTGACTTTATTTATGCGATTTTCTCTATCGCCAAACACAAATGGTTGAGGTATCCTCTCTCCACTCCACCCCCCCCCCCCCCACCGCTCCTCAAACAGATACTACGATCTAGTGAAAAGGCGATCATATCTCTTATTTTGCATACGCAAATAGTTTGTCTTTGAATATATTATGGTATACAAGAGCCGGATTTTAACCAAGCTATCTCATTGGAAGAAAATCCCTTCAGATTTTGTATATATATCAGGCCAGAATGTCACAAAAATCCAAAATTTCAGATTCCGCTGAAATCTGATCAACTGATTTCTGCAGACAAGACACCAACTCGCTTGTATTTTTACCTTTAGTTCACCGCTCTGCACACTTCAAAGATGAGGACAAACTTGCTCTTGATCCTGGCCGTTTGTGGCCTGCTCAGCCTTTCAGTTCTGGCACAGGATGGTAAGTTGTACGCGTCTTTCAGGTCACGTTGATCTAATTATAAAAAAAGAAAATTAATAATTTTAGGAAACAAAACTGACCCGTTTGGTCATAATGGTCATTGTCACATTTGACAAGAGGTTATAGTTTATCTGTAGGAAAATGAGATAACGAAAAAAAAAAAAACGCAAACGGCGCAAAGTGGCCGTTATTGTGCCGCCGCGCTGTTAAACCTAAACTCAGACTCAAACCTGTTTGAATTCCAATCGTGACAAACATTTTGTACACAAATGCAATAGATTCCTCGGAATCATAACCTGTGGGGATACTGGTCTATAGGCAAAGTGCTCGCCTCTCATGCCGTAGGTGTCGGGTTCGAATCCCGGTCGGTGCAGGCATGTTGGAAGTTTGGGATTTTCCCCATATTTTCCAATCCCTGATCTCATGGTAGGTAGGATCGAGCACCTAGTCTTCTAGGATTAGGACGAAAAATTCGGAGGGCCCAATGTGCACATCGCCCACGTTTAAGATACATTGGCAGTTGGAAATAGAGCAAAGCGGGCCGATCAAGGCTGCTGCCCGGGAAAAATTCTAAAAAACTGATCCCTGCTACAACAAGAAAAATAAAAGCAAGGAAAATAAGGTGTAAATGTCAAGGGCAGAGAACCTCCTAAAATAAAGACTTAAACACACGAATCATAACCAGACAAAACCTCAGTTTCAACAGAAAACTCTCTTGGCTGATACAAATACCGTTTTCCCAGGTCGGGGCCAGCGACGTTATGACCTGTCTGAAAAACCTGGTCACAGTTTATATCAATGTCTTGAATTTTTAACGTTGAGCACAGAAACTGTTGACATCAAGCCACTACCTAGATGCAGGGAAATAACTCAAAATATCCAGAGCTTGGTCGGGATTATCCTCCTTTGAAATTGCTAGTACTTGTAATGATGTTCTCTGACTTGCAGTTTTGCATCACTTTAATAGCACTACGAAAGGAAGATGTTATATGTCTTGTTGAGATAAGAATTAACGGGATATAAATATCCTCATGATTTTTTTTTTTAGAGAATAATATGAACATTTTAAAAGTTATTATATGTCTTTGATGATATTTCAGGTACGATAATTATCATAATTATTATGATATTTCAGGATGACATTTTTCTCCTTTATTTATTGAAAGTCATTAATATGTTCGCTTTTTCAAATCGCAATGAAGAACCGTTCCATGTCTTTCTCTAGTATTTAAATCAAAGGGCATTTGGTATCTTTCTTCATAATAAAAGAAACCAAAATGCCCTAAAGGCAGTTGGCTCTATGGCTGGATTTAAGCCAATGGGACCATTACTGATCCCAATTGCTCCCCGCCCTAAGGTAGGCCTAATCTAGCCTTGTAAAGTACACAGAACGACAAATCGCAACTTACATTTAATAACACACTGAAGGTTTTTTACTGAAAACAGTGACGATTACAATTAATGTGCTCTAAAGCTCCAAAGGTCGGCCCTGGTTGATATGTTTTGAACTATCAAGCAGAAATTCCACCCAGACATGCAATACTTACGAGGCATGTGATATTATTTAATAATGCTCTTTCGAATGCTTCTATTCCATACGGACATGCTTACACACATGACTACAGTAATAATATCACTTTATAGGTCATATGCAAGTGTTTCCCATTTATATATAAAAAAAGTACACAGAGAGAGAGAGAGAGAGAGAGAGAGAGAGAGAGAGAGAGAGAGAGAGAGAGAGAGAGAGAGAGAGAGAGAGAGAGAAACTGTTGAGTCGCAGCAACGCTTGAAGTAAAGCCAAAACATATTTTGACAACGTCGTCGGTGCATCTCAGAGGTGTTAATGATTAATTAGGCATTGTTACTTTGCATTACAACATTTTACACAAACTATCTCATTTACACATTTGTCTCGATTTTAACAAAAAATTTCAGCTCTCCCTGCGAGAGAGGAACTAGCCGTGCCAGATGAAGTGGAATTCGAGGAAGGCGCCGAAAGAGATCGAGAGTTTGATGAAAGCATTTTGAGCGCGGAGGACAGGCCACCAGTTAGAGAAATACCAACTCAAAGAGAGGTAAGATTCCCTTGAATTCACCAATACTTTGCTAATGCTATCATGAAACTGCTCAAATGTATTCGCACAACTGCAGATGATAAGTTTTTTTTTTTTTGTAGGCCATTATTATATTCTGCCAACTCACTTTCAGGGGAATTTTATTTTTTCTATTGAATTCCATGTATTTCAAATGTTTATAACTAAATAAATATTATTTCCCCACTAGCTAAATTAAGCCCATTCCTCTTGCGTCAGGGATTTGTAGAGCTTAAAATATTTCTGTGAAATATGAATTATTTATAAATGCCCTGAGCTGCTTCATCCGGTGAAAGACAGAATGTTTTAAATTTTCTGGGTGGCCAACGGATTTTTATGCACTAAAATGCCTTGTTTCACAAAAGTTACAATCTGACGTATATGTATAAACTTAATGAATAAAAGTCGTTTAAAAATCGGAGATGGAGACCAAGAAAATTGTGCATTAATTCTAAAACTAGAAAAATAAAACGAAATACTAGAGCTTTCCTTCATCAAACTACACAGAATTTGAAAAGTTGACAAACAGAATGATAGAAGAACTACTTAAGATGTAAATATAACTAGGAAAGGGCTGCCCAGCTGTTGCTGGACTTTCCACATCAGATAGCGATTTCCCAATTCATTGCATAGTTCTGGTGTTGTTTGTTGTTAACCTGAGGCTATGCAAAATAATTATAACTGTTCTACTATTTTTTTTTGTCGTGCACTTTGTGCCAAGCCCAGTGCCGCCACATACCTTCTCTGTGGATTTTAAACTTTTATCTAGCTATCTATCTATCTATCTATGTATCTATCTATCTATCTATCTATCTATCTATCTATCTATCTATCTATCTATCTATCTATCTATCTATCTATCTATCTATCTATCTATCTATCTATCTATCTATCTATCTATCTATCTATCTATCTATCTATCTATCTATCTATCTATCTATCTATCTATCTATCTATCTATCTATCTATCTATCTATCTATCTATCTATCTATCTATCTATCTATCTATCCATCCATCCATCCATCTATCTACCTCTCTGTATATATATCATGTATCTCTGTCTTTTACATGCACTCTGTGATACACTATTTTAGGTGGAAACAATGTTCAAAGAACAACGAGAAAAGATCATAGATGAGGCTGACAAGATTAGCAAGACAGAGGGGACATTGGCCAGGACGGAATTGGTGGATGTGAACTTGTACGTCAAGTTCTATACACTAGCTGACTGGAACGTTATGTACAGGTGAGACAAATAGCATCACACTGTCTGTCATAAGTAAAGGCATAAGTGTATTGACACTGAAGCCGTTGAAAACTCTTTTCGCGAACTGTCCCACGAACTTCTTGAGAGACTTTTTTTCTTCTGTTTATTAAGGCAAAGCATATCGTTTCAAATTTCACCTCACACTTGCGTTCAATACTCATACCAGAGAGAGACGGCGGGGCAATGCTGGACTTCATAAGACAGAGTGCTTTTGATCTGGGCGAACGCGGAATTAATGTTTATGTGTAGAACTAAATATGAATTGAAGATATAAAATGTCTTATTAAATCAACAAGTTTTTGTCATCTTTTTTAATTTAGGTCCTTCGCACTTGTATGATTCGATCCAGAAATTAATTTTTTAAAGTATGTTTTAATTATCTTTCTGGATAAATGTCTTGTTCATTTTCTTCCTTTCTCTTCTTTGCCGAAAATTATTTTATAATTTTCGTTTTCTCTCTTTTGAGGCCATACCTTTAATTCACTGTGTGTATATATTTCATTTTATTATTCAGATCCCCATGGGGGATTACCAAGCACGTTCAGTAGTTTAGTGATTAAATTTCTTGTTAATAAACCTGGACTTATTCAATACCGGAGAGATAATTATTCGTGAACTGAAATCTGTGTACTTACTGAAATTGGCCGACATTTCTAATGAGCAAATGGTGCAGGTTAGTGCTGGAAAGTGCTAAATACTATTCACAAAAGGTTTTCTAATCTGGATTCGCATTACCCATGAAAGGCACTCGGAAACCTACTATTATAGTATTATCTGAGAATAGTTTTAGTTGTGATAATACGCATTATAGAACCTAATTTATTATAAATTATAAGAATGAAAGGTCACTGCAAAGGTTCACTTTGAGAAGATATTATTCTTTTCTTAATATTTCTCTCCAGCGCCTTTTCTCCTAATTTTGTGTTTTCTGTTTTCGGCACCTAGCAACAACAAGGAAAACAAAATGGAGAAAATACAGAATCAAGAAAACAAAAAAAAAAACACACAAAAAGAAAACGAAACAAGAAACTTCCATGTACGATAAACAAGAAATACGTTCAAAGAAACAAGATGAAAAGGAGCAAGAATAGAAGACGAACCTCTCAAAAGAAAGACCTCATAGCAGGTCAACAGCCTTCGAGCCCACACGCACTGGCTTCGATGTCGTTTCGCTTTCGGCTCGATTCTGGTAGTTTTGCCTAAGAAAGTTGTTCCAAGTACATAGGTCACTTAAGTTTTTTGCTCTAGGGTACGTATTTTAAAGTCTTTTACGACTCCAGAGCTAGAGAGCTCCTCCCGAAATACTCCCAACAACAGCCTTCATTAAATTCTGATTAATTGTTCTCTCAGATTTGCTTTTTGTTTTCCTCCTGTTTTTTTTCAGTTTAAAGGGTAAGGGGTACGGTTAAGGATTCGATAAGATTTAGGGTTGAGGATAAGGACCGGGTTAGGGATAGGTAGGTAAACGAACGCTTTGAGTGTAGACGACATGAGGAACGAGACCGAAACGGAAGCACTGTGAGCTCTGAAAGGCACGGAGAAGGTTTTTGACACCTCAGCTTTTGGGCGAATCGAGACGAATGTCATTCGGCAAGCTACCGAGAGCGAAATGAAACCGAAGCCAATGTGTGAGTGTGCCTGGGCTTTCCAGCTGAGGCCGACGGGAAATAATGAAATTCATGATATTTTTTTTCAATACAAACGTGTCGTAAATTGGCTACGAACTGGGTACAAAACATTCTTTAGTGAGAATTTGAGAATTTGACTAGTGACCCAAATAACACCTACTTCACTATTTTTTGTTTAATTTCTATGTGTTTCTCAGATGCTGTCCACGCAGACAGAACTATGGATGCCGCGCCGTCTACAGACCCCTTGGCTGTTTCAAACACTACGTCAATGGTCAATTTCAGTGGTGTTGTCCTTTCTGGCCTCGCACCCAGGTCGCCTACTGCAACTGTCAGTAAGTATCATCATCATCATCATCATTATCATCATCACCACCATATCATCTCATCAACATCACCAGCCACCATCATTCCATATCAATATCATCATTTTCGTTAGTAAAATCATCGTCACCACCAGCTACCACCACTTCCATCATCATCATCATCATCATCGCCGTCGCCGTCGTCATCATCATCACCACCACCACCACCACCATCCTCACCATCAATAACATCTTCATAACATCAGTATCTAATATCCACGAAAATGGAAACATTATTCGCTTACATGGTTTACAGAACTCTAAGTCCGATTAACTTATTAAAATAATTTAATAGATTCTGGTGTTTTCCATCTTGGTTGCCATTTTTGAACGATTAATAATATTTTTTTGTTGTTTGTCATCATAAAATGGAAATTGAACGACAAAGAATAAAGAAAAACGCCAATTATTTTTTGCTTCTGCTTTAAATATTTGTTTTTAGTTTACAGTTTTTTCTACCGATACAGGGCAGACAGAATGACGGACATTTAGTCAATATAATGGATTGTTTCTCTTTTCTTTCAGCAAATGCGCCATTCTGACTAATTGTGCAACCACGGGAACCTGTCAGAGACGCTACGCATGGAGTACAATCTACGCAGTCTGCTTCGGTAGACCTTGGACCTGCCAGCGTATCCGAAGATATCTTCCCACCAACTGCTACTGCAGGGCTAAGCCTGGCTGCTAGAGAAGACTACGTGGCGTGACGTAGTGAGCTACACGTCGTGACGTATTACATAGACGATCGCCTTCATTCAGTACCGAATAGTATAAAAATGGTATGGTGGTTTGCGAGTGTGAGTGTGTGTGTGCGCGAGTGTGTTCTATGCGTGTTTCTGGGTATCGTCTCATTTCTCCTTGTGCCATTTATAAATAACTTAGATTTTGTAAACTAATGCACTGTAATCTATAAGTGTTTCTCTGATTAGATTTGATTTTTTATAATTTTGTTATGTACGGGACTTTTATCCCATTCTCTCAGTTTTGTTCTATGAAGCATTTTTCAAAATCTGTTTTCATTCCAATTTACAATCATCAATTCACACACGTATTTTTGTTTTGTTTGTTGTATTTTGCATATTTCACTGGAAATTTGCCTTAGTGTTATTGCAGCCCATTTATCACTGGAGCAGACACGTCGTCGCCACAGTGACCTTAAAGAACCATCACAGTTTGATCAAAGATACTAGAAACAATAAGATGAGACACTTCCTTCCTCGCACCTGTCAATAAATCGTGCATACAGTTTGCTGTCTGATCGGGGGGGGGGGGGCCATGGCGCAAAGTATGAGCATAATGCTTGACATGATGATAAATTAATGATGCGGATCTGTTAAAGTGCAACAACAACAACAACAACAATGTCACGAGTGGAGTGAGTGCAATTAAGGGGATTGCTACAGAGCGGGTGTAGAGTAAGAAGGGCTCACAGTAGACAAGTAAGTTAAGCGTGCTGTTGTGAGTAGTGGGAGGGTCTGAATGAGGCGAAAGCGCTGTATTACTATCACTGCAAGTTAGAAGGTCCTACGGAACGGACCTGTGAATAAGAGCCCATCGGGCAGACATAAGGGGAGCAGTCGAGAAGACTAGTGAGAGAGTCTTTCCAGTAATGACTGGTACGTAGAACGTTGATTGATTATTATGATTGATGTATTATATTATATTCGTCTATTACCATGATGTAAATAAGTATATGTGAGGAATGCGGAAGTCCTTGATATTGGATATAGCAATGTGCGCCATGAGCGACAGATGAAAGTGAGTTCATGGATTTGTAGCGCGAGTGAGTAGTGTGTACTCCGATGGAGGTGTGTTACCGTAAGATGTGTGGTGAGTGAAAGGTGAACTAGTGTGTGTACGCTTCATGGATTGTAAGGAGAGGTGGAGTGAATAGAAATGGTAGGGTATTATACCAATGTAATGTTATTCTTGTAGGTGTCGAGGACGGGCCGCAGAGCCACCTCGATGAGCACAGGGGATAGGCCAGCATAGGGCCGGAGGCCACACATAGGCCAGAAGTGAGGCTGTCAGTGCAGGACAGTAGAGGCACATAAAGTCGTGGCAGTCAGGCCACGGACAGGGACGTAGATATGAGCGTGAATGTGATAATGCACTATTGCCATGGTGAGGGGCTAGTGAACTAATAATGTACTGGTGAAATAATAATGTCTATTGAAATGATAATGTCTATTGAAATGATAATGTGTTATTGCCCTGCTGAGGTGCTAGGGGAATGCTAAGGTGTATGACAATAGGAAGGTGATATTGAGAGACTGCGGTGCCAGTAAATTATTAATGTGCTATTAAGACCCTGAGGGGAGAGGCTGAGGCCGAAGTGCCTTTAGGAGTAACTACCGGATTGTGGATCCGAGGGAGAGTGTGTGTGAGAATAAGGCCGTTGTACGGCAGTTAATTTCAGTAATATAATGTATGTAATTGCGCTATTATCTGTATAATTATGTTTAATAAATGTGTGAGTCTGATGGGTTGTTTTGTTAAGTGTTAAACTTGTTTGTTCGTGATTGTTGTCCTGTCATAAACTATTACATCTCCCAGTCTGGGATTTGTGACAAACAACAACAACATCAACAACAACAACAACAACAACAACAACAACAACAAAACAACAACAGTGTTGTCTTACAGCCATTGAAGTTAAAATTGCAGAATAAGTGACGTCAGTCAAGGCCTACAGCGATAGCTGTACAGAAAACAAACCTCAATATTTTCCTTACATTGGCTATGTAAAATATAGCATTGTTCATGACTTCCGCGCATTCGCCTCTAGGTGGCGGCTCGAAATCTGTGCACGCTAAACGCACTAGCTGTCTCATCTTACTGTAACTAGTATCTTTGGTTTGATGGAGAAAACACGAAAGACTTTTCACTTTCATGGTCTTGGAGGCTACACTGATCAGATTCCATCAAAATAAAATGATTAATTACCTTCGCTTGTAGGCCTCGTGCTAACGTACCATCCCAGGAAATGTGCATAATTTATATAAAAAAACCAAAACGATCACAGTCTACAGAAATGCACTCATTGTCAAAACGCATACAGTTGGAGAACGAAGATGCTTTGAATTTTAAATTACTTGATTTAGAACTTAAAAAGTGGAAAAGTGTGGCGCGACAGTCTTTTCACTTGTAGCCTCCATTTGTAATTGAACACAATGAATGCGTACATCTGAATGTATTAACCTAAGCATCCAATTATTGATCATCTCAAAACAAAAGCGAGAGTTCTTATCTCTCATTGTCACATCCGTAACATTTCCATCGCCATCGATTAGACATTTGATTCTTTAGCAAGAGACACATCTACTATGATCTCGCCAATCACAATACTATGATTAATGCATTTCATGAAGAATGCAGCAGTTTTATGGGTTTTTTCCCCCCCAGTCTAGTTTATTATTAGCTGCATAGACTAGTTTTCGAAATTTCAGTACATATTTCATATTCTCGTAGTTCAGAATGACCTTGATGTGAGAATATTTGTTGTAACCCCGATGTCTCCAAGTGAAAAAAAAAAAAGATACATGTAATTTTTTTCTATATTGATACCGGTGACGGGTCTACCATGAAACTAATAAAGCTGAAGCTTCAGGGCCCCAAATTCTGGACGGGGCCCGAAGAAATTGTTTTTTAATGAGTAAATTTTGGATGTCGCCCTAGTCTTGCTGGTTGCTAAAGAGCCCCATGACAGTTAAAGCTTCAGGGTCTCCAAACTGTAGGTCCGCCAATGATTGTTACATGTACTTTAAATTTTGCAAAAAATGTCTACAGTTTAGTATTTTCTTTGTTTACTGTTTTCCTTTGTGTTAAGGAATAAAGTGACATTTAAAATTTCAACAACGGCGTTTACATTGGTAGTTTTGCTGCTTCGTTTGTCTGTTTTTGTTTCTTAAATAATATTGTTGAAATAATGAACAAATAAGTAAATACAAGGGTTTCTGAATATTATCTCTACAACTTCATTTTTAAATTTCGCTAATTCCGTCATTTACTTTTAATCCTGAGAGAGGGAGAGAGAGAGAGAGAGAGAGAGAGAGAGAGAGAGAGAGAGAGAGAGAGCGTAGCACACAGATTTGGTGAGAGACTACCGACGGGAAAGAAAAAAAGAATGCATCAAATACTAAGATATGCATTCGTTTTGTATGTCCTTAAAGTGTCATGTGCTTTATAAATCCCTGAATAGTAATGAGGCTGTTGACACACACACACACACACGCGCGCGCACACACACACACACACACACACACACACACAGAGTGCTTACATGAATTTCAACTATTTTTTTTTCTTTTTAATATCATGCACATGAATCCGAACCTAAGACAGAGATACGCGCATACGCCGTTGCATTAATACAATATCGCCGACGAAACACTGTATGAAAGAAAATAAATGTGTGGGTGAATTTAAGTTTAAAAAGATTGTTTAAAATATGTATACAGAATCCAAATTTAAGATAGACATGACATACTTGCTTACGTCGTGGAATTACTACAAGAAAACACTCCATGAGCAAAAAATAAATGCATACTATAGTTGAATTCCAAATCAAAATTTTTAATACGTCCTTATGTCATAGAGTGAATACATTACTACAACGTAACACTGTACGAATAAAAATAAAGGCATAGTACTGGTAGATTTTCAGTTTTTTTGTTTTTTAACAATATGTACATAATATCCAAACTTAAGATGGAAGTACGAGTTGGTCTTCCTTTTTTTTTCTCTCTTTAATCATGACTGGCGTGAGTTTTCTATTTTGATAAAACACTGTGAAATGGTAGCAACACGTCATCAAAATATTGAATGTGTGATTATGGATTTCATGCAGTGCGTTAGATTATCTGTGTGAAGACTGCTTCGTTACCATGATCAAAATTGGGCAAAAAGAAAAGGTTGTATGTTGCAAAACCCCGCGTGAGAAATAAAACCCAAACAATACAAAGCGAACTAAAGAGAAGACAGAAAATACACAAAATTTTCGGCTTTCGCCTTTGTCAAGTGAAAAAATCATCGAACAATAAAAGACTTCAACAGGAATGAAGTGAAACAGTTTACTTAGCTACGAGTTCTTGCTTAGTTAGTGTCACAAATCCCAGACTGGGAGATGTAATAGTTTATGACAGGACGACAATCACGAACAAACAAGTTTAACACTTAACAAAACAATCCATCAGACTCACACATTTATTAAACATAATTATACATATAATAGCGCAATTACATATATTATATTATTGAAATGACTGCCGTACAACGGCCTTATTCTCACACACACGCTCCCTCGGATCCACAATCCGGTAGTTACTCCTAAAGGCACTTCGGCCTCAGCCTCTCCCCTCAGGGTCTTAATAGTACATTAATGATTCACTGGCACCGCAGTCTCTCAATATCACCTTCCTATTGTCATACACCTTAGCACTCCCCTAGCACCTCCGCAGGGCAATAACACATTAGTATTTCCATAGCCATCAACATGGCAACAACATAATATCAGTTCACGAGCCTATCAACAGGGCACAATATAGTATCTCATTCACTCTCATATCTACGTCCCTGTCCGTGGCCTGACTGCCACGACTTTATGTGCCTCTACTGTCCTGCACTGACAGCCTCACTTCTGGCCTATGTGTGGCCTCCGGCCCTATGCTGGCCTATCCCCTGTGCTCATCGAGGTGGCTCTGCGGCCCGTCCCCGACACCTACAAGAATAACATTACATTGGTATAATACCCTACCATTTCTATTCACTCCACCTCTCCTTACAACCCATGAAACGTACACACACTAGTTCACCTTCCACTCACCACACATCTTACGGTAACACACTTCCATCGGAGTACACACTACTCACTCGCGCTACAAATCCATGAACTCACTTTCATCTATCGCTCATGGCGCACCTTGCTATATCCAATATCACGGACTTCCACATTCCTCACATATACTTATTCACATCATGGTAATAAGACGAATATAATATAATACATCAATCATAATAATCAATCAACGTTCTACATACCAGTCATAACTGGAAAGACCTCTCACTAGTCTTCTCGACTGCTTCCCCTTTATGTCCGCCCGATGGGCTTTTATTCACAGGTCCGATCCCTAGGACCTTCTAACTTGCAGTGATAGTTATACAGCGCTTTCGCCTCCTTCAGACCCCCCACTCATGACATGCACGACTTTCTCACTTGTCTCCGTGCGTTAATTTTACTCTCCTCTCCCCCCGTAATTATTAACTATCGCTCACTCCACTCGTGACATCATCCCCCACCCCAAAAAAATTAATGCAATTAATTTCAAATCGCATCAAGATGACTGTCAACGAGTGAGCCTGAGCAATACCTACATTAAAAATGACCTACCAATTCCCCTAGTATATAAAATACCGAAATCAGGGGAAAACATGGGGATCAATATGGCCTGCAATATGCATATATGTGTCACATCATGAATAGCTAGCTAACCACAATACTTAATACAGAATCAAAAACCATTCAACCTATCAACCATTCTTCATATCATATTTATAATGTCAATATTTTAAAGTCGACTTATTCACACAGATCCTGTCAATGTTCCTGTCCTCCGATGTATAAGCTCCTGAAATCTTCCCCTAGGCTCGACTAAGGTAGTCGGCGATGTGATTGCTGGTTCCTGGAATTGGTTGAATAACGAAGGTGTACGGCTGTAAAGCCAATGCCCATCTAGACAAGCGTGGGCTGGACGAACGATTCTTCGACAAAAATGTCAGTGGCTTGTGGTCTGTCTGGATACAAAATTCTCGTCCCATGAGATAACGTGCTAGTTTCTGGACGGACCAGACAATGGCAAGACACTCACGCTCTATCACAGAATACTTTCTTTCTCTCTGCAATAACTTCCTACTGACATAACATACAGGATGGAGACATTCGTTCTTCTCCTGTAGAAGACAAGCGCCGACACCAGAGTCCGACGCATCCGTTCTGAGGATAAAATTAGATCGAAAATCGGGTAATATCAGAATGGGTGACGATGATAACGCTGTCACCAAATTATCAAATGCTGTCTGACATTCAGACGTCCACTGGACCTTATCGGGTTGTCCCTTCTTAGTAAGGTCAGTAAGAGAAGATGACAAGGAGGAAAAATTTGGAATGAACTTTCTGTAATAATTTAAAATTCCCACTAAGCTTCTGACTTGTTTCTTTGTTTTAGGGATTTGCAACCCTACTAACTTGTCAATTTTTGTTTCTTCAGGTCTCTGAACACCTCTACCCACAATATGTCCTAAGAATACTATCTCTGGACATGCCAAATCCATCTTTGCGGGTTTAGCAGTTAACCCAAAATGACGTAATCGTTTAAAAATTACTGTTAGTGTCTGAATATGATCAGACCATGTCGACGTATGGCATGCTATATCGTCAAAGAATGACACGACATTAGGTATGTCCTTCAACACCAATCTCATTAATCGTGCAAACGTCGCTGGCGCGTTTACCAACCCAAATGGCATGACCTTAAATTGGAATAATCCAATGGGCGTCTGGAACGCCGTGTATTGTTTAGACTCCTCAGTAAGCGGGATTTCCCAATAACCTTTCGTTAAATCAATCTTGGAAAACCACGTGGACCCGGCTAATGAAGCTATTAATTCCTCCTGGAACGGAATAGGCTCCCTATCGCCTACCGTAATAGTGTTCAATCTTCGAAAATCAATACAGAACCGCACCGATCCATCAAGTTTTTTCACGAGGACGATGGGTGATGAATACGGCGATGTTGATGGTTCTATCACATCTAACTTCAACATTGACTCAACTTCCTTTATGACTCTATCTCTCGAAGAAAAAGGCAACGGATACGGTCTAAGAAATACTGGCTTATCCGAAGTCAACTTTATTTGGTGCTGGATCACCGTAGTGCGACCCGGCAAATCCGTAACAACATCCGGAAATGACGCTAACAGGGTCTCAAGTTCCCTACTCCTTGAACTGGTAAGGTCAGGGTTAATTTTTACGTCCCTGTAACCTTGTGTCGGAGTTAACTCCGGCAATTGAATTTGTAACTCTTCCTGCGCCTCGGTGTCGCTTACGTCACAGTCCAACTGGTCTACGACCCCCGTACAAGCAGTAGAGAAGACAGTCTCCTCTGGTCTTGTCTGTGCACACAGATACTGTGGTCTCTCATAAAATCTCTGTAGCATATTAACATGGAAAACCTTACTCGCTCCATCAATGTGGATAGCGTAATCTACCTTTGAAACAACTCGCTCAATAACATAAGGACCTTTCCATGTCATCAATAACTTATTATGGTCCGTAGGTAACAACAACAGAACCTTGTCTCCTGGCTTAAAAATTCTCAGTTTGGAACCTCTATCTTTATAGTCTTTTGCTCTTTTCGAAGCGATACCAGAAGCTTCTTCCGCTATAGTGCGCGCTGAAGATAGTCTTTCTCTTAAATCAACAAGGTACTGAAACACCGAAATCTGCTCATCGTCTCCCGATGATGGCGACGTCATCATGTCCCGAAGAACATCAGTTGGGCCCCTGGGACTACGACCGTACATCATTTCGAACGGCGAGAATCCCGTTGACTCCTGCCGTACCTCTCTGTACGCGAATAACACCGCAGGGATATATCTATCCCAATCTTTAGGGCGATCCGCAGCTACCTTACGCAGCATCGACTTTAACGTCGAGTTCAATCTCTCGCACATGCCATTAGCCTGCGGATGATAAGGGGTGGTAGTGATGGGTTGTATACTGAATAATCGGAACAATTCCTTCATCATCTGCGACGTAAATTGCGCGCCCCTATCAGACAGAATTTGCTCTGGTATTCCTACCCTAGCGAAAATTGCAAACAATGCTTCCGCGACTGCCTCAGACGTTATGGTCCGCAGAGGAACCGCCTCTGGCCATCTCGTAGCATTACATATGACCGTTAAGAAAAATCGATTCCCCCTATCGGTCGCTGGGTGAATGGGGCCCACAAGGTCTATCGAGACCTTTTTAAACGGTTCCGAGACCGTGGGGATCTTCTGAAGAGGAGCCTGGGGTGTACGACCCTTATGCGTCGTCTTTTGGCACGCACTGCACGTCTTACAATAGACCTGTACATCTCTGTGGATCGATGGCCAGTAAAAATTTTTAAGAACCCTTTCTTTGGTTCTAGCTATCCCCATATGACCCGCTAATGGGACATCATGTGCCAAATGCAATACTGTTGCGATCAGCAACGCTGGCACAACGACCTGCTTTAAAATGGAGGACACCGTTACATACTTACGGAACAGAATGCCCGCCTGAACAATAAAGGAGGACGACCCGTTCTTATATCTCCTCGTTTTCTCGGTTCGCGCTTCCTCAAAACATGGGTTTAATGATGGGTCCTCCCTTTGTAATCTCGCCAAGCGCTCCGGCGTGATGTCTAGGTTGACCGCTGGCGTAGCCAAAGGTCTAATCTTGTCTTTATCCGCTACCCGTCGGCGTGTTTCGACCGCGGCGCAAAAGTCAATACCTTTTGATTGCGACCATGCTTGCACGTTCTCATCGGAAGGGGAACCTACCCGTGATACATTCCCAATGATGAGCTGGGCGCCTGGGAAACAACCAACGACTGCCTCGACTTCCCCGCTAAGGAAAGGTGTATCTATCATTATTTTTGCCATGGGTAGTTTCTCAATGGCCCCCGAAAATTGGATGCACGGGACAGTCTCACCTGTAAGCTGTGAATCCCGAATGCAGTCCCTATGCACTCCCCTAGCACCTCCGCAGGGCAATAACACATTAGTATTTCCATAGCCATCAACATGGCAACAACATAATATCAGTTCACGAGCCTATCAACAGGGCACAATATAGTATCTCATTCACTCTCATATCTACGTCCCTGTCCGTGGCCTGACTGCCACGACTTTATGTGCCTCTACTGTCCTGCACTGACAGCCTCACTTCTGGCCTATGTGTGGCCTCCGGCCCTATGCTGGCCTATCCCCTGTGCTCATCGAGGTGGCTCTGCGGCCCGTCCCCGACACCTACAAGAATAACATTACATTGGTATAATACCCTACCATTTCTATTCACTCCACCTCTCCTTACAACCCATGAAACGTACACACACTAGTTCACCTTCCACTCACCACACATCTTACGGTAACACACTTCCATCGGAGTACACACTACTCACTCGCGCTACAAATCCATGAACTCACTTTCATCTATCGCTCATGGCGCACCTTGCTATATCCAATATCACGGACTTCCACATTCCTCACATATACTTATTCACATCATGGTAATAAGACGAATATAATATAATACATCAATCATAATAATCAATCAACGTTCTACATACCAGTCATAACTGGAAAGACCTCTCACTAGTCTTCTCGACTGCTTCCCCTTTATGTCCGCCCGATGGGCTTTTATTCACAGGTCCGATCCCTAGGACCTTCTAACTTGCAGTGATAGTTATACAGCGCTTTCGCCTCCTTCAGACCCCCCACTCATGACATGCACGACTTTCTCACTTGTCTCCGTGCGTTAATTTTACTCTCCTCTCCCCCCGTAATTATTAACTATCGCTCACTCCACTCGTGACAGTTAGCAGCACCGAAGCACGTCCGTCCGCCAAACTCCAGTGTGTATCAAAGTATCAAGCAGATGATTCGGTGTGTAATTTGTAAGTATTACTAAACAGACAAAGAAAAACGACAAAACCTCATCTCTTTAAGCTATGAGCACATGGAACTTCGACATTCTAAAAGGACGATCAAATAAAATTAGTTCAAGTTGATTCTAGGCCTCGACGTGCCGATGCAAAATAACTAGAAGAATCATGCAAACAAGATAGAAAAAACATTGGAAACAGAACGCATGGTCATTCGCTCTCTCCGCTCCTTCCTGCCAAATACAATTTGTAGATCATATTATTAAAAAAAAATAGTGGCGGGAGTAATTCATTATGGAGCAATTTTGCCCTTTTTTTTGCTCGACACAACAGTCTAAATGACAGTTTCAAAAATTTTTAAATTAATTTTCTTAAGTGTCAACTAGTCCAGTCCAATCGCTTTTGTATCGACCGATTGTGTTGATTCCAGTTTCAAATATTTTAAAATTAAAAGTTGTAAAAATGTAATGCAATGATCTTTGTTTTGGCTCCCTGTAGTAAGCCCACCGCAAGAAAACGATGTATTAATACGCGTTCAGTTCGGTGAGCGCAATTTCCCTACCAGAAATGAGTGCGCTCTGATGTGCATGAAATGTGTAGTAAGACTAGAATAATTATGGGAAGCTTTCTAGACCAAAAAGAGAGAGAGAGAGAGAGAGAGAGAGAGAGAGAGAGAGAGAGAGAGAGAGAGAGAGAGAGAGAGAGAGAGAGAGAGAGAGAGAGAGAGAGAGAGAGAGAGAGCGAGAGCGAGGGAACGGTGGGTTCACAGGTGTATCCCGGTAATGCCAGGAACTTCATCTAGTTTACTTATAATAATAAACAATAAAATATAACTTGACTGACAATTGCCAGAAACAGTCATCATTCTTCAATCCCACACATCAAATCCACCTTTATCTGTCGTGAATTTACTACACATGAAAATATCACTTTGATTTACATTTTCACACAAAGAAGAATTCAGTTTCCAGACCGCCCTCATTAGGATAAGACACAAAGTGATATTATTATTGTACTCGTTCAGTACTTTATAGCAAAAACAGTCCAAACAAATGTAGTTCTCTATCGTGCATCGTCGACAGAAAATTTAGGGACTTAATGAGCATGCTTGGTCTAACAACTAACCAAGACTGTAAAAAAGAAAAATGTTACCTTATATCTTGGAATTTTTTTTGCAAGATATTGCACGTGAAATTCATCCTCCAGTTCATTACAATTTTCACACACACAAAAAAGACGTTTAAAAATAAATTTCAAACTCAAGTTTTCTGTAAAACAACAAAACAGGAGTTAAGCCACTCTTATATTGAAGGATATGAGTTTGAGTTTGAATTCGGTTTTGCGGAACCTCGAAACGATAACGGCCACTTTGCGCCCTTCACGGTCTGTTTGGGAAATGTTTTTTTTATGCTTCGTATTCAGAGCTTTTAAGTTTAACATAGAATGACATACATTCATATAATTCTAACACATTGATGAAATTCTAACAAAGTTGTTTTGTTTAGATCTGGAAAATGTTTTGTAAAGGTGTATAAAAGTTTTAAAATCAAGTTGTAGATCTTAGCCTCTATCAGAAAGGACAGGATGTGGTGTGGGCCCAAGTCAGAAAAATAATAATTCTTTCATGGATCTTCTTCGGATATGCATGGTCTACACATTCGGTTCAAATATGTTATACCGATAGCTGGCAATTGCATACCACACATTTGGGGCTCAATTAAACTTATTTGTTTTTCCAAAATGTTTTGTTTTTCATATCCAGAAGCCAGGGGGCTAAATTTCGCCCACCCAGAGGGTATATTTGCCCAAAGACCTGGAAATTGCTGGCAGATAAGAGATATAAAGAATATTGAAATTTTCAAGAAACATCTTAAAACGCACCTTTTCATTTGATGGAATACAATGCCACCATATTTATTCTATTTCTGGCTGTTGTCACTTTAAAGTGTGTTCTTCGTACTGGTAGAATGATTGTAAGAGGCTTAAAGCTTATATTACTGGATGAAATTGTTTTCTTTAATTTAATAATTATTAACATTATTATTTTATTATTATTATTATTATATTATTCTTACACTCATTACTCCAATATTTTCACTTGAATAAAACGTGCTATATCAATCCAAATCCTAATCCAGAAAAATCGTCACGAAGGTATCGTACCAATGGGAATAGAACTGCAGTGCTGACAAGTTTGTCTTACACTTTGTGTAATTCAGCTACAAATCCTTTACAAATGAGGTTCTCAAAATGCGCTGATGTGGAGTAGAGGTGGGAAGGAGACGAACCTATCTAATAATGTTTCTGGATGCTGGATGTAAACATGAGTTTTGTTGTTTTTTCATTTAGTACCTGGTGCATGTTTCTCTGCGTTTGCCCACGCCCTGCGGGTTCGCGTGTCGTGTGTGTGCATGTGTGAGAGCACCCTGCGGATCGGTGTTTCTGTGTGTGCGCCTTGCGGGTCGGTGTGATGTGTGTCTGTGCGTGCGCGCCCTGTGGGTCGGTGTGTCCTGTGTGCGCGCTGGTCGGTGTGTCAGGTGTGTGCGTGTGAGACCTGCGAGTCGATGTGTCTTGTGTGCGTGCGTGTGTGCGCTCCCTGCGTGTCGGTGTCTCCAGTGTTAGCTCGCCCTGCGCGTCGGTGTCTCTTGTGTGCGCAAGCGCGTCGGTGTGTCTTGCGTGCGTACGCGCTGTAGGTCGGTGTGTCATGTATGTGTACGTGTGTGCGTGCCCTGCGTGTCGGTGTCTCTAGTGTGGGCTCGCAGTGCGCATCGGTGTGTCTTGCGTGCTCGCGCCCTGTGGGTCGGTGTGTGTGTGTGTACGCGCGCGCCTTGCCGGTCGGTGCATCATGTGTGTGCGTGCGCCCTGTGGGTCGGCGTGTCCTGTGTGTGTGTCTGCGTGTGTCTATGTCCTCCATGATAGGAAAAGTGCTGAAAGCACGTGTTTAGGTAGGAAGTGTGTGTGCGGGAACTGCGACGGCGACGGCGGGAAGTCGACAAGTATGAACACACTCATAGACTCCAATGTATATTTCAACGCCGTAGACGGCATGGCGTCGTGTCGGAATGAAATATGCGCCGTCCTAACCACGGCGGCCGTACACGGCGAGATGCCGTGGTCGATGTGTATGTAAGTGCCCATAGAGTTATTTCAATGCACGGCGCCGTGCCGTCCACCGCGGACGGCGAAAAGTCGATGTGTGTGAAAGAGCCCTTAACTCTGTTTGTACTCTTATACGGACTCCACGCAATTTCCAGTCAGCTCAAAACTGTGGCGGGAAAGCATTACGTTCAATACACTTTCCACAGTAGATCAAGTAACATCAGCCTTGATCAAAACAGAGAACGTTCGAGTTTGGCGGTAACAGTCACATTGTACCAGGAAGAAGCAAGACGATAGGCAGAATAAAACAGAATTATAGGACAGAAGGAGAACGTACCAGAAAAGCACTGAAGAGACTGTTGATGATTCTGGAAAGTTATGTCTGTGAAAAAAACAACAACAAAAAACGCTTCTATTGAACACTGGCCGACTAAATTTTTTTTAATTCAAGCTCTGCACATCAAGACAAAAGCTGCCGTTGGTAGCCCAGAGGTATTTCCTTTGTCACTGTATGTATGGATGGTAACCTTTGGCTTTCCCAAGCTAGCCTATGATGTTAAGACGTCGATCAGTTGAAACGATTTGTAACACCACTCCGGCGCCCGGGCTTAGCTCGAGATTGGACAGTGAGATGGTCTGATTGACCGACAGACCCTGCAAACCTGGGGGAGGACAAAAATAGACATTGTTAGATAAGACCATTGTCACGAGTGGAGTGAGTGCAATTAAGGGGATTGCTACAGAGCGGGTGTAGAATAAGAAGAGCTCACGACAGACGGATAGGAAAAGACGTGAAAGGGGAAGAGTAAAAATAACTCATGCAGACAAGTGGGAAAAGCGTGCGTGTATGAGTGGTGTGGAAGTCTGAATGAGGCGAAAGCGCTGGATTACTATCACTGCAAGTTAGAAGGTCCTAGGGATCGGACCTGTGAATAAGAGCCCATCGGGCGGACATAAAGGGAAGCAGTCGAGAAGACTAGTGAGAGTCTTTCCAGTTATGACTGGTGTCGGGGACGGGCCGCAGAGCCACCTCGATGAGCACAGGGGATAGGCCAGCATAGGGCCGGAGGCCACACATAGGCCAGAAGTGAGGCTGTCAGTGCAGGACAGTAGAGGCACATAAAGTCGTGGCAGTCAGGCCACGGACAGGGACGTAGATATGAGAGTGAATGAGATACTATATTGTTGCCATGTTGATAGGCTAGTGAACTGATACTATGTTGTTGCCATGTTGATGGCTATGGAAATAATGTGTTATTGCCCTGCTGAGGTGCTAGGGGAGTGCTAAGGTGTATGACAATAGGAAGGTGATATTGAGAGACTGCGGTGCCAGTAAATTATTAACGTGTTATTAAGACCCTGAGGGGAGAGGCTGAGGCCGAAGTGCCTTTAGGAGTGACTACCGGATTGTGGATCCGAGGGAGAGTGTGTGTGAGAATAAGGCCGTTGTACGGCAGTCATTTCAATAATATAATGTATGTAATTGCGCTATTATATGTATAATTATGTTTAATAAATGTGTGAGTCTGATGGGTTGTTCTGTTAAGTGTTAAACTTGTTTGTTCGTGATTGTTGTCCTGTCATACTTATTACATCTCCCAGTCTGGGATTTGTGACACTGGGGGCTCGTCCGTTGTGACACTGGGGGCTCGTCCGTTGTGACACTGGGGGCTCGTCCTGTTTACCTGTGGTCATTTTGACATTGTGTATTCTTTATATCTAGTTGTTTTTCTGTTGTGCTAGGAATTCATGCTGTTGTCTTTGTTCGTGGGATGAATGGAAATTTCATGATGGTATGATTTATGTATGTTTATGAATAATAATATGTATTGAGGCAGGTATTGCTATGAATAGGTATTAATGTGTATTTAAACTTTCCAGAGTGTGGGCGTGCAGCCTGAGGAGACGAGCAGCCAGAGCTCCGAGGAAGGGGAGAAATTGAAATCTAGGGCCAAAGTTAAGTAAAAGTCAAAATTTTTGTGCCCTGGATTTTTGGCTGTTCCTTTAATCTGTCTTTTTCCCTGTTTTTGCTGTTTTTGTTGTCGTTATAGGTTATACGGGCGGTGGCGCGGGTTTGCTGTGGTGAGCGTAGTTTGTCCTCTTCGGGAGGTGGGCTAAATTTGGAACTTCGTTCACCACAGTGAACAGTTCTGTAGGGACCTGTATTTTTGTTTAGATTGTAGCGTTCTATCTTCCTCGTTGTTTTAGGAAGACGTTTCTCTTGTCCTTCTTCTCCCTATCTGTAGATACGTTCTTTTTTTTCAGACTCTGTTCTTGTTTGTACCATGTAGTATAATCGGCGTAGTAGGTTGCATTTTTTTCCATTATAGTTTTTTTTTTGTAGAAGCTTTGTCCTAGTCTGGTTCGTTGTCCTTGACGTACTTGTGGTCCTTCTACTGTATTTCTTCATTCTTGTCATTTCTATTTTCTTTTATAATTAATAGTGCTATGCATTTTATAGATATAGAATTAATTGTGTTGTAAAGGTAAATTTCTGAATTGTATTTGAGACAACTGGGTATTGTTATATCTGGTGTGATCTCAGGTCTCTGGTCGTGTCGTTAGTGATCATACCGACAGGTTGGTCGTTCGCATAATAGATACCATAACCATAAATCTGTGAAATGGCGGAACTCCAACAACTAATGAAGTTGGGTAAGGAACTTGGCCTGGAGGGAGAAGAGCTACGCGGCTGGATTAAAGAACAGCAGGCGGATTTGCGCGATGAGCGTGCTAAGGATAGAGAGCGAGAAAAAGAGGCTAAGGCTCAGGAGCAGGAGAGAGAGGCTAAGGATAAGGAACAGGAAAGGGAGTTTAAGCAACAGGAAAGAGAGGCTAAGGATAAGGCTCAGGAGCAGGAGAGGGAG
Organism: Onchidella celtica; assembly: GCA_963931925.1. Taxonomy (NCBI): domain Eukaryota; kingdom Metazoa; phylum Mollusca; class Gastropoda; order Systellommatophora; family Onchidiidae; genus Onchidella; species Onchidella celtica. Next base: position 12,316,428 of record OZ007580.1, on the reverse strand, counting down.
TTTAAGTTAAAGGAGTTAGAAGCTCAGCAACAGGAGAGACAGGCTAAGGAAAGGGAGCAAGAGATAAGGTTAAAGGAGATAGAGGCGCAAGTAAAGATTGCGGAGTTAGAACTCAAGAAGAATACGCCAGCGGAAACGGCTGAGCGGCAGGTACACAATAAAGGTGGCGTTAGGATTAAGCTCCCTACGTTCGACGACCGGAAGGACGACATAGACGCCTTCCTTTACAGGTTCGAGCTGAACGCACAATTGCAATGGGGGGAAAATAAGGAATTATGGGCCACGTACCTGGCATCGCTATTGCAGGGGCGAGCGTTAACCTACTTTAAAGAGCTACAGCGCGAAGACGTGCAAGATTACGATAAGCTGAAGGCTTTGCTGCTTCGCCGATTTGCGCGTACCGAGGAATATTTCCGGGAGCAGTTTAGGCGAGCACGTGCAGATACCAGGGAGGACTTTGCTGCCTTCGTCGCGAGTCTAACGGAGTATTTCGCGAACTGGGTAGACTTGGCGCATGTGGGCACGGATTTCGCAAAACTGAAAGACCTAATGATCCGTGACCAGCTGTACGCGTCGTGCCACAAAGACCTGGTGGCTTTCCTGAAAGAGAACGAACCCGCGACGGTGCAGGAGGCGTCTAAGTTGGCGGAGGCATACCGTACGGCGCATCCGTCCAAACCAGTCGCCAGGGCGTACGTCCAAGATGCTGGGTACGTCGCCGTTGTCGAGGGGTCGCCGGCAGGACTTGGGGACAGGTCGCGTCAGCGTGGTGCCTATAGCGGGCAAGCCCAGGGGCAGCGTAGGGGCTATCACCAATCACCGGCATATGGACCCGGTAAGTTTGACCGAGCAGGAGGGCTAGGTCGCGGTAATGGCCGGGGCCGACTTGTGACCTTTGCCGATGACCGACGGCATAGGGACTCTAGTTCCGGTCGCGAGGGGTCACGGGGACCCAGGCCTAGGGCAGCACAGGGAGCGGAGTGTTGGACTTGCGGACGCGTGGGTCATTTTTCGCGCGAGTGTAGGGCCGCGAAGTGTTGGAACTGCGGAAGAGCAGATCACATCAGCGTGAACTGCCCTGCAGGTAGGATAGCGGCGAACGCGGACAGTAGCTCCAGTCCATGTTCCCCAAATAAATTTCATCATGCGGCTGCGTGCGTTACATCGGACAACGGAGGCGGACAGTATTCTAAGTGTCCCAGTTGTGAGAAGTTATTATCTTCCGGTGTTTTACCTTGTGGGAGAAAGATCCCCGTTATAAATTCATGTCATACAGGAGGTGGTCTTAGGGTTTATCCGGGGTTTGTTGGGGACGAACCGGTCTCGGTTTTACGAGATACAGGATCTACCGTTGTGGGAGTGCATAGGGACTGCATTCGGGATTCACAGCTTACAGGTGAGACTGTCCCGTGTATCCAATTTTCGGGGGCCATTGAGAAATTACCCATGGCAAGAATAATGATAGATACACCTTTCCTTAGCGGGGAAGTCGAAGCAGTCGTTGGTTGTTTTCCAGGCGCCCAGCTCATCATTGGGAATGTATCACGGGTAGTTTCCCCTTCCGATGAGAACGTGCAAGCATGGTCGCAATCAAAAGGTATTGACTTTTGCGCCGCGGTCGAAACACGTCGACGAGTAGTTGATAAAGATAAGATTAGACCTTTGGCGACGCCAGCGGTCAACCCAGATATCACGCCAGAGCGCTTGGCGAGATTACAAAGGGAGGACCCATCATTAAACCCATGTTTTGGGGAAGCGCGAACCGAGAAAACGAGGAGATATAAGAACGGGTCGTCCTCCTTTATTGTTCAGGCGGGCATTCTGTTCCGTAAGTATGTAACGGTGTCCTCCATTTTAAAGCAGGTCGTTGTGCCAGCGTTGCTGATCGCAACAGTATTGCATTTGGCACATGACGTCCCATTAGCGGGTCATATGGGGATAGCTAGAACCAAAGAAAGGGTTCTTAAAAATTTTTACTGGCCATCGATCCACAGAGATGTGCAAGTCTATTGTAAGACGTGCAGCGCGTGCCAAAAGACGACGCATAAGGGTCGTACACCCCAGGCTCCTCTTCAGAAGATCCCCACGGTCTCGGAACCGTTTAAAAAGGTCTCGATAGACCTTGTTGGCCCCATTCACCCAGCGACCGATAGGGGGAATCGATTTTTCTTAACGGTCATATGTAATGCTACGAGATGGCCAGAGGCGGTTCCTCTGCGGACCATAACGTCTGAGGCAGTCGCGGAAGCGTTGTTTGCAATTTTCGCTAGGGTAGGAATACCAGAGCAAATTCTGTCTGATAGGGGCGCGCAATTTACGTCGCAGATGATGAAGGAATTGTTCCGCTTATTCAGTATACAACCCATCACTACCACCCCTTATCATCCGCAGGCTAATGGCATGTGCGAGAGATTGAACTCGACGTTAAAGTCGATGCTGCGTAAGGTAGCTGCTGATCGCCCTAAAGATTGGGATAGATATATCCCTGCAGTGTTATTCGCGTACAGAGAGGTACGGCAGGAGTCAACGGGATTCTCGCCGTTCGAAATGATGTACGGTCGTAGTCCTAGGGGCCCAACTGATGTTCTTCGGGACATGATGACGTCGCCATCATCGGGAGACGATGAGCAGATTTCGGTGTTTCAGTACCTTGTTGATTTAAGAGAAAGACTATCTTCTGCGCGCACTATAGCAGAAGAAGCTTCTGGTATCGCTTCGAAAAGAGCAAAAGACTATAAGGATAGAGGTTCCAAGCTGAGAATTTTTAAGCCAGGAGACAAGGTCCTATTGTTGTTACCTACGGACCATAATAAGTTATTGATGACATGGAAAGGTCCCTATGTTATTGAGCGAGTTGTTTCAAAGGTAGATTACGCTATCCACATTGATGGAACGAGTAAGGTTTTCCATGTTAATATGCTACAGAGATTTTATGAGAGACCACAGTATCTGTGTGCACAGGCAAGACCAGAGGAGACTGTCTTCTCTACTGCTTGTACGGGGGTCGTAGACCAGTTGGACGGTGACGTAAGCGACACCGAGGCGCAGGAAGAGTTACAAATTCAATTGCCGGAGTTAACTGCGACACAAGGTTACAGGGACGTAAGAATTAACCCTGACCTTACGAGTTCAAGGAGTAGGGAACTTGAGACCCTGTTAGCGTCATTTCCGGATGTTGTTACGGATTTGCCGGGTCGCACTACGGTGATCCAGCACCAAATAAAGTTGACTTCGGATAAGCCAGTATTTCTTAGACCGTATCCGCTGCCTTTTTCTTCGAGAGATAGAGTCATAAAGGAAGTTGAGTCAATGTTGAAGTTAGATGTGATAGAACCATCAACATCGCCGTATTCATCACCCATCGTCCTCGTGAAAAAACTTGATGGATCGGTGCGGTTCTGTATTGATTTTCGAAGATTGAACACTATTACGGTAGGCGATAGGGAGCCTATTCCGTTTCAGGAGGAACTAATAGCTTCATTGGCCGGGTCCACGTGGTTTTCCAAGATAGATTTAGCGAAAGGTTATTGGGAAATCCCGCTCACTGAGGAGTCTAAACAATACACGGCGTTCCAGACGCCCATTGGATTATTCCAATTTAAGGTCATGCCATTTGGGTTGGTAAACGCGCCAGCGACGTTTGCACGATTAATGAGATTAGTGTTGAAGGACATACCTAATGTCGTGTCATTCTTTGACGATATAGCATGCCATACGTCGACATGGTCTGATCATATTCAGACACTAACAGTAATTTTTAAACGATTACGTCATTTTGGGTTAACTGCTAAACCCGCAAAGATGGATTTGGCATGTCCAGAGATAATATTCTTAGGACATATTGTGGGTAGAGGTGTTCAGAGACCTGAAGAAACAAAAATTGACAAGTTAGTAGGGTTGCAAATCCCTAAAACAAAGAAACAAGTCAGAAGCTTAGTGGGAATTTTAAATTATTACAGAAAGTTCATTCCAAATTTTTCCTCCTTGTCATCTTCTCTTACTGACCTTACTAAGAAGGGACAACCCGATAAGGTCCAGTGGACGTCTGAATGTCAGACATCATTTGATAATTTGGTGACAGCATTATCATCGTCACCCATTTTGATATTACCCGATTTTCGATCTAATTTTATCCTCAGAACGGATGCGTCGGACTCTGGTGTCGGCGCTTGTCTTCTACAGGAGAAGAACGAATGTCTCCATCCTGTATGTTATGTCAGTAGGAAGTTATTGCAGAGAGAAAGAAAGTATTCCGTGATAGAGCGTGAGTGTCTTGCCATTGTCTGGTCCGTCCAGAAACTAGGACGTTATCTCATGGGACGAAAATTTTGTATCCAGACAGACCACAAGCCACTGACATTTTTGTCGAAGAATCGTTCGTCCAGCCCACGCTTGTCTAGATGGGCATTGGCTTTGCAGCCGTATACCTTCGTTATTCAACCAATTCCAGGAACCAGCAATCATATCGCCGACTACCTTAGTCGAGCCTAGGGGAAGATTTCAGGAGCTTATACATCAGAGGACAGGAACATTGACAGGATCTGTGTGAATAAGTCGACTTTAAAATATTGACATTACAAATATGATATGAAGAATGGTTGATAGGTTGAGTGGTTTTTGATTCTGTATTAGATATTGTGATTAGTTAGCTATTCATGATGTGACACATATATGCATATTGCAGGCCATATTGATCCCCATATTTTCCCCTGATTTCGGTATTCTATATACTAGGGGAACTGCTAGGTCATTTTTCTAGTTTAGGTATTGCTCACGCTCACTCGTTGACAGTCATCTTGATGCGATTTGAAATTAATTGCATTAATTTTTTTGGGGTGGGGGATGATGTCACGAGTGGAGTGAGTGCAATTAAGGGGATTGCTACAGAGCGGGTGTAGAATAAGAAGAGCTCACGACAGACGGATAGGAAAAGACGTGAAAGGGGAAGAGTAAAAATAACTCATGCAGACAAGTGGGAAAAGCGTGCGTGTATGAGTGGTGTGGAAGTCTGAATGAGGCGAAAGCGCTGGATTACTATCACTGCAAGTTAGAAGGTCCTAGGGATCGGACCTGTGAATAAGAGCCCATCGGGCGGACATAAAGGGAAGCACTCGAGAAGACTAGTGAGAGTCTTTCCAGTTATGACTGGTGTCGGGGACGGGCCGCAGAGCCACCTCGATGAGCACAGGGGATAGGCCAGCATAGGGCCGGAGGCCACACATAGGCCAGAAGTGAGGCTGTCAGTGCAGGACAGTAGAGGCACATAAAGTCGTGGCAGTCAGGCCACGGACAGGGACGTAGATATGAGAGTGAATGAGATACTATGTTGTTGCCATGTTGATAGGCTAGTGAACTGATACTATGTTGTTGCCATGTTGATGGCTATGGAAATAATAATGTGTTATTGCCCTGCTGAGGTGCTAGGGGAGTGCTAAGGTGTATGACAATAGGAAGGTGATATTGAGAGACTGCGGTGCCAGTAAATTATTAACGTGTTATTAAGACCCTGAGGGGAGAGGCTGAGGCCGAAGTGCCTTTAGGAGTGACTACCGGATTGTGGATCCGAGGGAGAGTGTGTGTGAGAATAAGGCCGTTGTGCGGCAGTTAATTTCAATAATATAATGTATGTAATTGCGCTATTATCTGTATAATTATGTTTAATAAATGTGTGAGTCTGATGGGTTGTTCTGTTAAGTGTTAAACTTGTTTGTTCGTGATTGTTGTCCTGTCATACTTATTACATCTCCCAGTCTGGGATTTGTGACAACCATGCAAGAATAAATTACATTGAATGACTGGGTAAATAAGAAAATAAATAAATAAAAAAAGAACAAACTTACAATAGTGATACAAAAAAATGAAAAACAAAAATAAATAAATATATATATAAAAAATTGTATAAGGGAAATTGTCCCCTTAAATAGCATGACAAGGTTTTATCTCCACTTTTGGGCTGAAATGAGTTACACACTACACACTACAGGCCTTCTCCGTTGTGTGTCAAAATATCAAGCGTGATACGGAGTGTAAGTTGTAAGTATTTTACTAAACAGAAAAAAAAGGCGTACCACCAAAAGTCAAAGCTATGATGCCATGAAACTTCAATTATCCATGTCTGAAAAGTTGACGAAAGGGAGTTACAGCCTTGTCATTCTCAAGGGACGAGATGTAGAACAACAACCCCCCCCCCCCCCACACACACACACAAATCGCCCATCTTGCACATTGCGCCAGAATTCAAAGACTAGAGATCCAGAATTAAAATGCAAAGAAAAGCTAGAAACTGTGTTCAGTTGTACATCCTCTCTTATACCGGGGTCCACCTCCCTACCCGCTTAACTCATATGCGCACACTCACCAGGTGTAAGGGCGACAATTATAGCATGTGGGTCAACTGTGTGAATTGTATAATCGTTTGTCGCCCTTTTCCTGCCCACATTGAGGGCCACCAGGTATCTTTCCCCTGCTCCTTCTCTGATGTAAGAGATCACATCGTCATCGACGGCTGCTAGCTGGAGAAAAGAAAGGACAAAAGAAGCACATGCGACACTACCGCCTTGGGAGATTCATATTATGAACATGGGAACCCTTTAGAATGGTCTATAACAGTCACTCTCAAACGGAAGGCATTCACCTCCGAGAGGAAGAATTTCAAATCTATGAAGAGGAATATTAGCCAGGAGAGGAGTCAGGGAGTAATTTCACAGAAGGAACTCCAAATTGGGAAAGAATAATTATAATGCTCTGTATCCCAATGGTTCTCAACCCCTTTCAGGCAATCGCCCCCCCCCCCCCCTTAGGCTATAAATTTCCTTTCATCGCCCTTCCCCCTTCATGAAAGCCTCACCTTAAAGTTTGCCGACTGGAAGGCGGGACGGCGTCTGATCTGACATAAGAATTTATAAAACTTGAGGCTGCTCAGTTCGGCACTTTCCTGCTCTGTCTGTAGAGAACAAACAGGCACAATGGACATATTTCATTATTTGTTTGCTTCTACATGGCAATGTCGGTATATCACCATTACCGTCTCTACTATAGCATCACAACATTGTGAACATTCACACCACAGTGGTTGTCCCGTATTCTTGGACTTAATGAGCATGATGTAGTACCACAGTGATTTTCCTGTATACTTGGACTTAATGAGCATAATATAGTACCGCTGTTGGTTTCCCATATTCTTGGACTTAATGAGCATGATATAGTACCCCTGTTGGTTTCCCATAATATATTCTTGGGCTTAATAAGCATGATATAGTACCGCTGTTGGTTTCCCATATTCTTGGACTTAATGAGCGTGATATAATACCACAGTGGTTTTCCTGTATTCTTGGACATAATGAGCACGATGTAGTACCACAGTTTTCCCGTATTCCTGGACATACTGAGCATGATGTAGTACCACAGTGGTTTTCCCGTATTCTTGGACTTAATGAGCATGATGAAGTACCACAGTGAGTCTCCCGTATTCTTGGGCTTAATGAGCACACTGCTGGCTTCCTATATTCTTGGACATGGTGAGCATATATAAAAAGTGGAGCAAGAGATAGAGAATCTGATAATATATACATCACTTAGTCAGTGAGTGACTTAAGTTGGGTTTTCATGTGTGCGGAAACGGAAACGTCAAAAAGCGATCAGTAGTGAAAGGAAAGAATGTTTCCATGTGTACAGAAACGGTGTTTCGTCACACATGAAGACATTCCTTTTATTTCACTACTTGAAGGTGTCACAAATCCCAGACTGGGAGATGTAATAAGTTATGACAGGACAACAATCACGAACAAACAAGTTAACACTTAACAGAACAATCCATCAGACTCACACATTTATTAAACATAATTATACAGATAATAGCGCAATTACATACATTATATTATTGAAATCAACTGCCGTACAACGGCCTTATTCTCACACACACTCTCCCTCGGATCCACAATCCGGTAGTTACTCCTAAAGGCACTTCGGCCTCAGCCTCTCCCCTCAGGGTCTTAATAGCACATTAATAATTCACTGGCACCGCAGTCTCTCAATATCACCTTCCTATTGTCATACACCTTAGCATTCCCCTAGCACCTCAGCAGGGCAATAACACATTATCATTTCAATAGACATTATCATTTCAATAGTACATTCTTCCCTCAACATGGCAATAGTGCATTATCACATTCACGCTCATATCTACGTCCCTGTCCGTGGCCTGACTACCACGACGTTATGTGCCTCTACTGTCCTGCACTGACAGCCTCACTTCTGGCCTATGTGTGGCCTCCGGCCCTATGCTGGCCTATCCCCTGTGCTCATCGAGGTGGCTCTGCGGCCCGTCCTCGACACCTACAAGAATAACATTACATTGGTATAATACCCTACCATTTCTATTCACTCCACCTCTCCTTACAACCCATGAAGCGTACACACACTAGTTCACCTTTCACTCACCACACATCTTACGGTAACACACTTCCATCGGAGTACACACTACTCACTCGCGCTACAAATCCATGAACTCACTTTCATCTATCGCTCATGGCGCACATTGCTATATCCAATATCAAGGACTTCCACATTCCTCACATATACTTATTTACATCATGGTAATAGACGAATATAATATAATACATCAATCATAATAATCAATCAACGTTCTACATACCAGTCATCACTGGAAAGACTCTCTCACTAGTCTTCTCGACTGCTCCCCTTATGTCTGCCCGATGGGCTCTTATTCACAGGTCCGTTCCGTAGGACCTTCTAACTTGCAGTGATAGTAATACAGCGCTTTCGCCTCATTCAGACCCTCCCACTACTCACAACAGCACGCTTAACTTACTTGTCTACGTGCGTTAATTTTACTCTACACCCGCTCTGTAGCAATCCCCTTAATTGCACTCACTCCACTCGTGACATCATCCCCCACCCCAAAAAAATTAATGCAATTAATTTCAAATCGCATCAAGATGACTGTCAACGAGTGAGCGTGAGCAATACGTACACTAAAAAAAAATGACCTAGCAGTTCCCCTAGTATATAAAATACCGAAATCAGGGGAAAATATGGGGATCAATATGGCCTGCAATATGCATATATGTGTCACATCATGAATGCTAACTAACCACAATACTTAATACAGAATCAAAAACCATTCAACCTATCAACCATTCTTCATATCATATTTATAATGTCAATATTTTAAAGTCGACTTATTCACACAGATCCTGTCAATGTTCCTGTCCTCCGATGTATAAGCTCCTGAACTCTTCCCCTAGGCTCGACTAAGGTAGTCGGCGATATGATTGCTGGTTCCTGGAATTGGTTGAATAACGAAGGTATACGGCTGCAAAGCCAATGCCCATCTAGACAAGCGTGGGCTGGACGAACGATTCTTCGACAAAAATGTCAATGGCTTGTGGTCTGTCTGGATACAAAATTCTCGTCCCATGAGATAACGTCCCAATTTCTGGACGGACCACACAATGGCAAGACACTCACGCTCTATCACAGAATACTTTCTTTCTCTCTGCAATAACTTCCTACTGACATAACATACAGGATGGAGACATTCGTTCTTCTCCTGTAGAAGACAAGCGCCGACACCAGAGTCCGACGCATCCGTTCTGAGGATAAAATTAGATCGAAAATCGGGTAATATCAGAATGGGTGACGATGATAATGCTGTCACCAAATTATCAAATGATGTCTGACATTCAGACGTCCACTGGACCTTATCGGGTTGTCCCTTCTTAGTAAGGTCAGTAAGAGAAGATGACAAGGAGGAAAAATTTGGAATGAACTTTCTATAATAATTTAAAATTCCCACTAAGCTTCTGACTTGTTTCTTTGTTTTAGGGATTTGCAACCCTACTAATTTGTCAATTTTTGTTACTTCAGGTCTCTGAACACCTCTACCCACAATATGTCCTAAGAATATTATCTCTGGACATGCCAAATCCATCTTTGCGGGTTTAGCAGTTAACCCAAAATGACGTAATCGTTGAAAAATTACTGTTAGTGTCTGAATATGATCAGACCATGTCGACGTATGGCATGCTATATCGTCAAAGAATGACACGACATTAGGTATGTCCTTCAACACTAGTATGAGAATACCGATACTCCGGTCTCTCATGAAACCTCTGCAGCATATCAACGTGGAAAACCTTTACTGATCCATCAATGTGGATAGCGTAATCTACCTTCGAAACAATTCGCTCAATAACATAAGGACCTTTCCATGTCATCAATAACTTATTATGGTCCGTAGGTAACAACAATAGGACCTTGTCTCCTGGCTTAAAAATTCTCAGTTTGGACCCTCTATCTTTATAGGTCTTTGCTCTTGCTGAAGCGATACTAGACGCTTCTTCTGCTATAGTGCGCGCTGAAGATAATCCTTCTCTTAAATCAACAAGGTCTATCGAAACCTTTTTAACCGGTTCCGAACCCGTGGGGATCTTTTGAAGAGGAGCCTGGGGTGTACGACCCTTATGCGTCGTCTTTTGGCACGCACTGCACGTCTTACAATATAGCCGTACATCTCTATGTATCGATGGCCAATAAAAATCTTTCAGAATTCTCTGCTTGGTTCTAGCACTTCCCATATGATGCGCTAATGGAACATCATGGGCCAGACGCAATACTGTAGCAATTAACGACCGTGGCACGACGACCTGCTTTTGAACGGAAGCCACTGTTACATACTTACGGAACAGAATGCCCGCCTGAACAACAAAGGAAGACGAGCCGTTCTTATATTTCCTCGTTTTCTCGGTTCGCGCTTCCCCAACACATGGGTTTAATGATGGGTCCTCCCTTTGTAATCTCGCCAAGCGCTCTGGCGTGATATCTAGGTTGACCGCTGGCGTCGCCAAAGGTCTAATCTTATCTTTATCAGCTACCTGTCGACGTGTTTCGACCGCGGCGCAAAAGTCAATACCTTTTGATTGCGACCATGCTTGCACGTTCTCATCGGAAGGGGAAACTACCCGTGATACATTCCCAATGATGAGCTGGGCGCCTGGAAAACAACCAACGACTGCTTCGACTTCCCCGCTAAGGAAAGGTGTATCTATCACTATTCTTGCCATGGGTAATTTCTCAATGGCCCCCGAAAATTGGATGCACGGGACAGTCTCACCTGTAAGCTGTGAATCCCGAATGCAGTCCCTATGCACTCCCACAACGGTAGATCCTGTATCTCGTAAAACCGAGACCGGTTCGTCCCCAACAAACCCCGGATAAACCCTAAGACCACCTCCTGTATGACATGAATTTATAACGGGGATCTTTCTCCCACAAGGTAAAACACCGGAAGATAATAACTTCTCACAACTTGGACACTTAGAATACTGTCCGCCTCCGTTGTCCGATGTAACACACGCAGCCGCATGATGAAATTTATTGGGGGAACATGGACTGGAGCTACTGTCCACGTTCGCCGCTATCCTACCTGCAGGGCAGTTCACGCTGATGTGATCTGCTCTTCCGCAGTTCCAACACTTCGCGGCCCTACACTCGCGTGAAAAGTGACCCACGCGTCCGCAAGTCCAACACTCCGCTCCCTGTGCTGCACTAGGCCTGGGTCCCCGTGACCCCTCGCGACCGGAACTAGAGTCCCTATGCCGTCGGTCATCGGCAAAGGTCACAAATCGCCCCGGGCCATTACCGCGACCTAGCCCTCCTGCTCGGTCAAACTTACCGGATCCATATGCCGGTGATTGGTGATAGCCCCTACGCTGCCCCTGGGCTTGCCCGCTATAGGCACCACGCTGACGCGACCTGTCCCTAAGTCCTGCCGGCGGCCCTTCGACAACGGCGACGTACCCAGCATCTTGGACGTACGCCCTGGCGACTGGTTTGGACGGATGTGCCGTACGGTATGCTTCCGCCAACTTAGACGCCTCCTGCACCGTCGCGGGTTCGTTCTCTTTCAGGAAAGCCACCAGATCTTTGTGGCACGACGCGTACAGCTGGTCACGGATCATTAGGTCTTTCAGTTTAGCAAAATCCGTGCCCACATGCGCCAAGTCTACCCAGTTCGCGAAATACTCCGTTAGTCTCGCGACGAAGGCAGCAAAATCCTCCCTGGTATCTGCACGTGCCCGCCTAAACTGCTCCCGGAAATATTCCTCGGTACGCGCAAATCGGCGAAGCAGCAACGCCTTCAGCTTATCGTAATCTTGCACGTCTTCGCGCTGTAGCTCTTTAAAGTAGGTTAACGCTCGCCCCTGCAACAGAGACGCCAGGTACGTGGCCCATAATTCCTTATTTTCCCCCCATTGCAATTGTGCGTTCAGTTCGAACCTGTAAAGGAAGGCGTCTATGTCGTCCTTCCGGTCGTCGAACGTAGGGAGCTTAATCCTAACGCCACCTTTATTGTGTACCTGCCGCTCAACTGTTTCCGTTGGCGTATTCTTTTTGATTTCCAACTCCGCGATTCTCATTCGCGTCTCTCTCTCCTGTTGGTTATCCCTAGCTTCTATCTCCCTTAACTTTATCTCCTGCTCCCTTTCCCTAGCCTGTCTCTCCTGTTGCTGAGCTTCTAACTCCTTTAACTTAAACTCTCTTTCCTCTTCTCTCTGTCGGTCTTGAGCCTCTTTTTCTCGCTCTCTATTCTTAGCACGCTCATCGCGCAAATCCGCCTGCTGTTCTTTAATCCAGCCGCGTAGCTCTTCTCCCTCCAGGCCAAGTTCCTTACCCAACTTCATTAGTTGTTGGAGTTCCGCCATTTCACAGATTTATGGTTATGGTATCTATTATAAGACGACCAACCTGTCGGTATGATCACTAACGATACGACCAGAGACCTGAGATCACACCAGATATAACAATACCCAGTTGTCTCAAATACAATTCAGAAATTTACCTTTACAGCACAACTAATTCTAGATCTATAAAATGCATAGCACTATTAATTATAAAAGAAAATAGAAACGACAAGAATGAAGAAATACAGTAGAAGGACCACAAGTACGTCAAGGACAACGAACCAGACTAGGACAAAGCTTCTACAAAAAAAAGCTATAATGGAAAAAAAAATGCAACCTACTACGCCGATTACACAACACGGTACGAACAAGAACAGAGTCTGAAAAAAAAGAACGTATCTATAGATAGGTAGAAAGAGGGACAAGAGAATACGTCTTCCTGCGGAACAGAGAAGATATCGACGCTACAATCTAAACAAAAATACAGGTCCCTACAGAACTGTTCGCTGTGATGAACGAAGTTCCAAATTTAGCCCACCTCCCGAAGAGGACAAACCAAGTTCACCACAGTAAACCCGCGCCACCGCCCGTACAATCAATTACAACGAAAACAGAAAAACAGCGGAAAAAGACAGATTAAAGGAACAGCCCACAATCCAGGGCACAAAAATTTTGACTTTTACTTAACTTTTAATTTTTGAGTTTAACTCCTCCCCTTAATCGGAGCTCTGGCCGCTTGACTCCTCAGGCTGGCACACACACTCTGCAGAAATTTAAGTACACATTAATACATATTCATCAAAATACATGCATCAATACATATTATTATTCATAAACATACATAAATCATACCATCATGAAATTTCCATTCATCCCACGAACAAGGACAACAGCACAAATTCCTAGCACAACAGAAAAACAACTAGATATAACGAATACACAATGTCAAAATGACCACAGGTAAACAGGACGAGCCCCCAGTGTCACAAATCCCAGACTGGGAGATGTAATAAGTTATGACAGGACAACAATCACGAACAAACAAGTTAACACTTAACAGAACAATCCATCAGACTCACACATTTATTAAACATAATTATAAAGATAATAGCGCCATTACATACATTATATTATTGAAATCAACTGCCGTACAACGGCCTTATTCTCACACACACTCTCCCTCGGATCCACAATCCGGTAGTTACTCCTAAAGGCACTTCGGCCTCAGCCTCTCCCCTCAGGGTCTTAATAGCACATTAATAATTCACTGGCACCGCAGTCTCTCAATATCACCTTCCTATTGTCATACACCTTAGCATTCCCCTAGCACCTCAGCAGGGCAATAACACATTATCATTTCAATAGACATTATCATTTCAATAGTACATTCTTCCCTCAACATGGCAATAGTGCATTATCACATTCACGCTCATATCTACGTCCCTGTCCGTGGCCTGACTAATAATAATAATGGATGGCATTTATATAGCGCATATCCATTTAAAATGCTCTATGCGCTTTACAGAAACAACATGTCAACCACAGAGCAGAATGGAGCTGCCGGCGAAGCGCTCAACACACTGCATTGCTTCTTTCTCTCTCCCTGTCTCGCTCACTCTCTCTCTCTCTATCTCAGAGCAAATTGTAACGCAGCCTGTCAGGCGCAGTTCACAACTCACAACAGTTCACAACTCACAGCAGTTCACAACTCACATCAGTTCACACAACACACAACTCAAATAATATTTGAATATTTATTAATAACAATATATATTTAATAATGAATAATAAATTCTGGCGGGGGGGGGGGGGGATGATATGGATAACTTTTAATCTATTAATTTCAATTTTCAATTTTGCCCGGGCAGCGGCCTTTCGGCCTGCTCTTTACGATTTCCAACTGCCAAGGTATCTTTAACGTGCGCAACGTGCACACGGGCCCTCCGAATTTTTTCGTCCTTATCCGAGAAGACTAGGTACTCGATCCTACCCCCCAATAGGACCAGGGACTTGAAAATATGAGAAAAATCCAATTTCCAACATGCCTGCACTGCCCGGGTTTTACTACCACGACGTTATGTGCCTCTACTGTCCTGCACTGACAGCCTCACTTCTGGCCTATGTGTGGCCTCCGGCCCTATGCTGGCCTATCCCCTGTGCTCATCGAGGTGGCTCTGCGGCCCGTCCTCGACACCTACAAGAATAACATTACATTGGTATAATACCCTACCATTTCTATTCACTCCACCTCTCCTTACAACCCATGAAGCGTACACACACTAGTTCACCTTTCACTCACCACACATCTTACGGTAACACACTTCCATCGGAGTACACACTACTCACTCGCGCTACAAATCCATGAACTCACTTTCATCTATCGCTCATGGCGCACATTGCTATATCCAATATCAAGGACTTCCACATTCCTCACATATACTTATTTACATCATGGTAATAGACGAATATAATATAATACATCAATCATAATAATCAATCAACGTTCTACATACCAGTCATCACTGGAAAGACTCTCTCACTAGTCTTCTCGACTGCTCCCCTTATGTCTGCCCGATGGGCTCTTATTCACAGGTCCGTTCCGTAGGACCTTCTAACTTGCAGTGATAGTAATACAGCGCTTTCGCCTCATTCAGACCCTCCCACTACTCACAACAGCACGCTTAACTTACTTGTCTACGTGCGTTAATTTTACTCTACACCCGCTCTGTAGCAATCCCCTTAATTGCACTCACTCCACTCGTGACAGAAGGGTTTTTGCCCTTTCCGTGGCCGTTTCCGATTCCGTACACATGAAAACCCAGCTTAAAGCAATCACTGTTTGACCTACATTCAGATATTATGTCTTGACGTTTTTCTGTCCAGAATTTTTGAAACAGCCCATGACGGCTCTAGACTGAACCAACCACGATCTCAAAAGATCAAGATGAACTTAGATTTGGGCAGGGCAAGGCAAACCATACGCTCCCCCCCCCTCCCCCGCAAAAGAACAACAATAACAACAACAGCAGCAACGACAAAACCACAATAACAAAAACAACAACAAAGGAAAACTACCGTCGGACTTCTCATGGTTTTCTGTAGAGAACATGAACCTTTAGTTTGGATGGAAAGCTACCAACTTTTTAGACCAGCACCAATAATGAGAGACAGGGTACTTACAGTGAGCTATAGATTAGAAATCACTGGTCATTAATTTTGTCTGCGTGTAAATAACCGTGATCACCAAATGTTACAGAAATGTGTCAAACATCTGAGGGTTTTTAAAATGCTGACCTTGACATTGTAGTAGGTATAATTCTGAGCCAAAGGGAGCCATGTTGTGTTCCCTGTAGTGAAACCAGCCTGAAAACCACTGCCCCACTGCATCGGGGTCCGCTCGGGATCTCTGGAGTATTCCTGATAGCGTTCCTGGATAGTGAAGTTCAAATTTACATTGTTTTTACTTTGTGAACTTACGTCTAGCACCGATACAATACAAGTACAGATGTCAATTCTCACCACTGTGAAGATAAGATCAGAATCGCTGAAATGTTTTGTACTGACGTTGATTAGAAACGTCTACATTATAAAAAGAAAACGACACAACATATTTTGTAAAGAATAGACTCGAAAACAACTGAAGATCATTCTTTAAGATTTTGCATAAAGAAGTGAAATATGGTCGGGCATATTTGTGGCTAAACTGGTGAATTCATTTTTGGAAGAACGTTTTCAATTAAGCACGGAGGAGGAAAAATCGGCAAAATGGGCAAATAGTTGCACTCTTGCGACATTCTGACTAATGGTAGACTCTGAGTTAGTCTAATACGTGGACCTCAACCCTCTCTGCATTAACTGTCATGTAGCACATACTGGAGAGTATTCGGAGGTTGTTTATCTCCATCTCGCGAGAGTTAACTATAACAACGACAACAATGCTGTAATATAACTTCAATTATAAATGCAGGTTCATCGCACTCTTGATTTACCGGTATTCATCTTGCTAATCTGTAGATTGGGCAACCTACGGCCCGTGGGCAGAACCGCCGATTTGGCCGGGATTGACACAAAGAGACTAGCCCCGTGATTCCCTCGGTTATGAATAGGTACTGTCCTGACGTCGGCCAGTGCTATTAATATGTTTTGTAGTCATTGCCGCATTGCCGATAGAACAAAGGGCCAGCACTATCATCGTGTGAGAAGTAATATGAGAGAGAGAGAGGGGGTGAGAGAGAGAGAGAGAGAGAGAGAGAGAGAGAGAGGAGTGTGTGTGTGTGTGTGAGAGAGAGAGAGAGAGGGAGGAGTGTGTGTGTGAGAGAGAGAGAAAGAGAGAGAGAGAGGGAGGAGTGTGTGTGTGTGAGAGAGAGAGAGAGAGAGAGAAAGAGAGAGAGAGAGAAAGAGAGAGAGAGAGAGAGTTACCACTACCATCGAGCGTAATTATTTATATTTAAACGGGGGGGGGGGGCGGATTAGAATCTCACACTGTCGCACCACTCAAATTAGACAATTGAATTGTGCATCCTGTCTCATTTTGTTCATGGAAGATGACCCTTTGATATGTGTCCCTGTCCATCAAGACACACAAGAATTACCATAACGTGGCTGGTTACATTTCATTTAGTGCACAGGTATTGGAGACACTGGCATTCAAAAGACACTGTGTACTGGCAACTGCAATTTGAAGGCATAGTTGCTGCAAGCTACGTGTCTGGACAAACGGGCCATCTCACTGTGCACATGCATCAATACTGATACTAAACTCTTGAAATCTGACCTTTTGCCACTTGTGTTAGAGAAATTTTCAGCCAAGGCTGCATAGCACCAAGAGTTGCAGTCAGCGCAAGTTCAACCGCTGTGCCCTCATGTAGAGGCAGTGCGTCTTACACATCGAACGTCTACATATCCTCTCAAGTCTGCCAAACTTCGAATAATTGATGGACCTTCCACTCGCACTCCGTCCACACACACACTCCGGGGAATGAATCCCAAAAGAAACCCAACGAAATGAATTTTGTTTGTGGTTAGCGCTGTGTCCGGCTGACTTCACAATGAACTGCAACGGCAAAGCCGACTAATTGACAGTACTGTGGGGGTATAGTGTGATTCTGAGTTTTTCTTTGTCAGACTTACAATGAAAAAAAACCACAACTCACAGGTCCAATTCTGAGTCCCCAGGGATCGACTGTTTCCTTCCAGGAGATGTTACCCTCCAGCATGCCGAGTTCCTCACCGTAGTATGTTGTGGGCGTGCCCCAGAGAGTCAGCAATAACAAGTTGTATACGTCCACGTACTCAGCGCCCATTCTATGACTCACTCGCCGTTGGTCATGGTTCCCCAGCTGTAAGACAAGAGGGACATTAATTAGTCCCCTTAGAATGACACGGTTCTATCTCCACTTTTTGGCCGAACTGAGTTACACACTACACACTACTGCTGTAAGCCTTCTCCAGTGTGTGTCAAAGTATCAGGCAGATTCGGTGTATAATTTGTAAGTATTACAAAAAAAGAAAAAAAATCTGGCTCTAAAAGCATTCATCACAGACATGAAATTTCAATCCTTGATTTTTCAAAATTTGACGGAAAGGAGGGGTCGATTTGTGGCCGAATGTGTGTGTGTGTGTGTGTGTGTGTGTGTGCGTGTGCGTGCGTGTGTGTGTGTGTGTGTGTGTGTGTAGGGGTGCTCATTAGAACGCTGGAGAAATAGCTGTTCTCATAATAATTGCAATGCCAGCTGGAAGATTTGACACTGCTTTCCGTCCTCAAACATACATAGCAATAATCTTTATCTTCACAAGATACCTAATAACATATACACCTACTATAATAAATACATTACGTGTGAAAATAGCTGTGACAGGTTTGGGCTATGAGCTGGACCACATATATACGTACCGACAGACAGACAGGCACACAAAACTGCAAATCCAAACCCAAGACACACAGATAACAAAAGACAATGGTAATCAGCAAAGAAATCCCCAAAGACAAGTATGTGAGCATTTGCTAATTCAATTTACAATACAACCATTTTGTGTCAGAGACAGTTCTCATTGTCTTCTGGTTTTTATCTTTGTATTCAAAATTCCCCACTGATCTGCGAGGTGATTTTTCTGCGGTCAAATTGTCCTGTACCGTTGTGAACAAGATTAAGTTACAAAGTAATATTCTTGGGACCAATCCCGACTCATTCAGTCTCACTCTTGATAGCTTTGAGTCTGAGTTTGTCAGCACCATAACGGCCACTTTGCGTCTCTCAGAGATTTTCGTTATCTCTCTTTGGGCTAGCTTGTAGTCCTCAGATGCCAGTAGGTAAGATCAAAAAATAACTGTGAAGTTATAGATCTAACGGGGAAAAAAAATCCCCGGGGAAAAAGGCCACTCTTGATAGCATTGTCATTGCCGTGTTTATTCAAAAGTTATATTATTCAGCCAGAAAACGTACGCTGCCACCACAACAGTTCAGATTAAGTTCAGAAATTCCACCGGTCGTTAAGAATAGCACATATTATTCTCGGGGATCCATTTTCTAATGTTAGACTCCATTCTATATGGTAACATATTCCAAAAATACCAGAAACGATAAGATGAGACAGTTTGCGCGCTCATCGGGGGCTGGATCGGTGGCACACAGCATGAAAAGAATGCTTGATATAATGGTAGGTTAATTATGCTGATTTGTTGCAGTTACAGGGGTTTCCCATGGCGAATCTATTATATATTTCAGTAACTTGCAACCTTTGGCATGACTAACTGGCCAGACTATACACTCTTCAGGTCTTAAATTTGGCAGGAAGGTGGCAATTGAGATAAGGAAGATGGTGGCTATAATTAAAAGTTGTTTACTTCAAGCATGTATTTTTTAAAAATAACAATGTTTATTGCTATGTAACATCTGTATTTTTGCATGTTTGTTTCGTAATATTATATAGTACCGTGCATGTCATAAAAAGTAACCGTATCAAGCGGTCAGTTTGGTGCGTAGTGTTCTGGTGCGCATGAGTTCTGAAGCAAGACTGTAGTTTATTACTTTTATTATATGAGAGAGAGAGAGAGAGAGAGAGAGAGAGAGAGAGAGAGAGAGAGAGAGAGCGAGAGAGAGAGAGAGAGAGAGAGAGAGAGAGAGAGAGAGAGAGAGAGAGAGAGAGAGAGAGAGAGAGAGAGAGAGGGGGGGGGGTAAACACATGATTGTTTATTCCGGCCAATGCCCGGTAAGTCATCTAGTGAAGTTGTAATTACAAAATAAGTGACGTCATTCAAGACCTACAACTGAACAGTGAACAATATTCAATATTTTCCCTATTTGGCTTTGTAAAATACTACATTGTTCATTACTTCCGCGCATTCGCCGCTAGGTGGCGGTGCAAAATCTGTGCATGCTAAAAGCACTAGCTGTCTCATCTTATTGTTTCTAGTATCTTTGGATATTCTACCCTCCTGTGCAATACTGATCATTGTTTTTAATGTCACATTATCAGTCACAATTCTGTGAGACTCACTCTATCTGTGAAGACAGTACATGTAGCCAGTAACTCACCACGAAGTTGGGCCAGGCACCAGAGGGAAGACTGTTGTACTCAGCCATCACGATATCTGCAACCTGAAACCCAGAAGTCTCACCATCGATGTGATGGAGATCAAAGTTAAATGGAGTGCCGCCAGTGGCGTAGAGAGGCTCCCTGGATGTAGCATTACCATAAGTTTCTAGAACCATGTATCTGAAAGAGAGAATAAAGTGAAGGTCAGTGACGGTAGATTGTGATAAATGTCTCCAGCATTGACAGGCCACAACAAATGACATAGATATTCTCAGTGTTGTTAGCTGACATAATATTACAACTGTGAGTATGACTGAAAAGGCTTTTTCTGTTGGTGGGCCTAAATTGTAGAACAACACCAGCGTTGACATCAGGAAAAGTGAAAACATCGTCACATTTAAATAGGCTCGAAACTAAATTGTTTAGGATTGTTTTCATTGAAACTGAATGATGTACCTTTTTGGTCTCAGAGGTTTGAGGATGAGAGTAGATCAAGTGTTTGTTAATGTGTGTGAGCGGGAGCATGCTGAATTAATCTTATGCTTATCTTGTTTTTAATTTTAGTTCAGCGCCTTAGAGCACCACATTTTTGTGTGTGTGGATTGGAGCTCTAGACCTGTTAATTATTACATTATATTTACATTGTCAGTTCCGCTCGTAAGCTTGGCTTTCAAACTGCCTTCTAACCCCCTTCCCCGCTCCAATTTTGTTTTTCATCCATGCCGTTGATAATGCAGACACACCTATTAGGTTTCAGACAGATAAGCATTAGCGCATACACTCACGTTGACGACAGTGAGATTGACACATTCGACAGAACACCAAAGGTCCTCACCCGTCCAGCAGTAATAGCCGTTCATTCAGTTCATTGTTCAGTCTTGCAAAGTGGACATTTCTGACATTTTCACCAACATTTGAATTTTACCTGACCTTCCCGTCCTTCTTGTAGTAATCATTTAACACCGAATACCAGGAGGAAATCGTTGGCACAATCTCAGGCTGATCCTCTGTGTAGATCGGCACAAGGTAATCGTATTCAAACTGTGGAAATTAAAGGACATTATCGAGTCGCCGACTGTGCTCAAAACGAAAAGGGTCATCAAATGGGGTTAAAATCATCCTCATTTTTACTTCAGTAATGTTTCAATCGTTAATGTTATGGTTAAAAACAGGACATGAATGCAGGAAATGTGGCTACATACAGCCAGCAGACGGTGTATTTTTTTCCAAGAGAAGCTAGACAAACACATAGGGCAGGTATGACTATAATTTTATAGAACAGGTCGTTTTACTTGGGCGCGCCTGACCATTTCCGACCATAAAGACATTCATTGCTGTTGATGTGACTATTGTTGTTGTTATTGTTTTGTTGTTGTAGTTTGTTCTGTCCAGTTCTTGATGCTGCAATCACCAACATTTAATAACCTAGAGAGGCCCGGAAAAACACGTCCGACCCCCAAGTTTTTTTTTGTTATTGTTTTGCGCTAGGGGTAAGACAGTATTTTAAAGCCTTTTGTGTCTCAAGAACTAGAGAGCTTCTCCTGAAATTCTCCTTCACATTATAGAAACAACGTTCTTTCAGATTTTCTTTTTGTTTTCCTCCTGTTTTTTAGTTGAAAGGGTAGGGGGCAGGGTTTAGGGGTTCGATAAGTTTTAAGGCTGAGGATAAGGGGGAAGGGGGTGTAGAGTAGGAATGTATACTTACGCGCCCGTAACGCAAAACGCTTAGGGTGCATACAACAGCCATTACAAAAAACTTTGCCAGGATTGGAGGAAAGAATTGCTGAGCAAGGTGACCTAAATTCCTCACATTGGTGACACCAATAAGAAAGTTGAGAGGCCTACCGAGGTCACATTGTGTCCTGACAGCGGCTCGTCAGCAGTCAGATTCTCTGCCACAAACAGGACCTGTACGGCGTCCACTCGGAACCCATCGACTCCACGGTCCAACCAGAAACGTAGGATATCCTAAATGACCCGATAAACAAAATACTCACATGTTGGCTGTCAGCACAGCTACATTTTTGTTGATAGGAAGAGATAGAAAGAAAAGAAATATGGAAAGATATAGTATGAAAGCAAAAGATGAAAATGTTCGCCTCTTTACCTAATTGATAAGATGGGAAAGAAAGGTGTTATTGATAGAGGGAAAATGCATGTACTCAAAAAAAACAAAAAAGGCTTATCTAGGGGATTGAAAAAACAACAACAAACGAACACATTATTAATGTCATATATATGTAAAATAATTATGTACTAATAAAGAGAAGTGTAAAATAATGAAATTTAGTCTGAAACATAAAACCAAATATCGTCTGTAACTGTTTCGACGGTCGTTAAGTCATGGTATCTAACCTCCATCTCCCAGTTCACTTCCTGGTCTCTGTGGTTGAGGTTAGGCTGACCCTCCAGGAAGGTATGATAATAAAACTGTTGACGTTCTGCGTGCCAGGTCCACGCCGGCCCGCCAAATATGGAAATCTGAGAAGACAAAACACATGCAAAGCACAGGCTTTTCAAAGTTTGGTTAGAATTAGATAACAGATTTCGGCCAGCAATGATATAATCAAAATCACCATGCTTTTCATTTTTAACCCGGACTGTGGACAATGTGTCTATAATTACATTATTCCGATGATGCTACGCCAGTCTACCGTCGATGAGTGTTTAGACCTTTATCTTAGGAAATTCCCTGCCCTTGGCATTTACATCTCACTTTTCTTCTTTTTATTTTCTTGTTGTGCTAGGGATTCGTTTTTTACAAATTTGCCCGGGCAGGGGCCTGTTCGGCCTGCTCTTTCCGATTTCCAACTGCCAAGGTATCTTTAACGTGCTAACGTGCATACAGGCCCTCCGAATTTTTCTTCCTTATCCGAGAAGACTAGGTGCTCGATCTTACCTACCACAGGATCAGGGACAGGAAAATATGAGAAACATCCCAAACTTCCAACATGCCTGCACCTACCGGGCTTCGAACCCGTACCTTCGGCATGAGAAGCGAGCACCTTGACTCTAGACCACCGTCTACCGTCGATGATATTGCGCATTTTAGTCTTAACTGGTCCTGCGACAGGGATCATAACCTATCTGTTGTCTAGTTCCTATTTCTGCCATGGTATAATGTGATATAATATTGTTCCTTCTAAAGCAATTGAGGAATTTTGATATGTATCATATAAAAATACGAAGAAAAAAAAACAACAACCCCAAAACATGTGTAATGAATAGATTGGAAGACCACTGAAAGAATCTTTCAGAAATCTGATATAAAGAATTGAACCATTGTTGCGAACCATAAGCCTACAGGGTATATACTGATTAAGGGCCCCGAAGCTCAAGCTTCGGTAGTTTCATAAAAGCTTCGCCGCTGCCTGGCTTGTAGCGCTTTGGACCTTACAGATCAGAAAAATTTCATGGGTTTACCAAAGAACTAATTAATGGTCTAGGAAATGGATTAACTAGTGGATTTGTTAATGGAAAAACAAGTGGATTAACTGGTGGATTAAGTCATGGATGACTAATGGATTTACAATGGATTGAATAATGGATTTATTAAGGGAAAAACCAATTAAATAATTGAGTGATTAATGGGATAATGAATGGATTATATTAGCTAATGAATTAAATCAGGGATGAACTGATGGATTTATCAATAACTAATCTATTATTTAATAAATTAACCAGTGCGTTGACCCATCTGCTCATGTCAAGCATCCTATTGCAAGATATGACCCAAGTCAAGACACAGTCTTATCTACGATCTAGTTTGTACACTGACCCAGTTACTGGGAGGAGCCCGCGTGCCATTGGCTAGCAGTATCCCATCATGCCAGATGTAATAGTCGGTGTATTTCCCTTCTCGTCGCACACTCCTCTGGAACCAGTGGTGATCGCTGCTGGTGTAGGTGGGGATAAAATCTACGATGATTCTCAGACCTGTCGAGAGGAGCCCAGAGGAACAGGGAAACAATGGATCGGGTAAGGACAGAAGAGCTTCAGGGTCCCTAATCCCGGAAGATAAAAAAATTGGCAAAAAAAAAAAAAAATTGTATGTGGTAAAGTCTCGTGTAAGAAACAATACCCAAACAATACAATATATATCCACAAGAGCTCCAGCTCGACTGGATTATTTTTTACTGTATTGCTTAATAGTCACGGTAAATCCCTCCTTCTCTCTCTGTCTCTGTCTTCATCATATTCATGTGAATGTGTTTGTCTATGTGTTTAAAACTGCATCAGTCAGTGAGCTGACAATGTGAGCGACAGTGTGTGTGAGCGTGTGTGTGTAGTAGAGAGAGAGAGAGAGCGAGAGCGAGAGAGAGAGAGAGGGAGAGGGAGAGGGAGAGAGAGAGAGGGAGAGAGGGAGAGAGAGAGAGAGAGAGAGAGAGAGAGAGAGAGAGAGAGAGAGAGAGAGTATACCAAATCATGACTCATTTTAAAATACCGATATTTCGGTTAAACCGATTTTTTTTTTTTTACTTTGCTTTAAGCTTTGCTATGATCCCACGCTTTGTCTGTGGTTTTTATAATATTTCGTTTATCCCGGAAAGGTCCTGAAGAAAGCTCTTTCACCGCGTGAGTTTTGGATGTTGTTCTATTGTTTCTATTGTCCAAGCTCCAGGGTCCCAAAGATGTAGGTCTGCCACTGCAGAAGGGACGGACTATCACAGACGCATACTACACTGCATGCCCTTCCATAGGGCAGCAGATGGAAACTCTTTTTCAACCAACATTTTACCAACTCCTCGAAAGAATTTTGTATATATATATAGTTTTTTAATGATTAGAAGGCGTTAAATATTCGAAATGTTTATTTATATAAATAAAAAATGTACTTAAGATAGGGAATACATTTGAAATAATTTCCCAACAAGAACAAGAAGAAAACAACAACCCATCGACAAAACAAAACAAGAAAAACAGAGGTGCAAATGCCAAGGGCTGAGATTCTCTGGAAAAAAAAGACTTCAACTCTCAAATAATGTCCCTTTTTTTTGCTTCAACTCTCAAATAATGTCCCTTTTTTTTGCTTCAACTCTCAAATAATGTCCCTTTTTTTTGCTTCAACTCTCAAATAATGTCCCTTTATTTGGTCACCTGTGTATTTACGTCCTTCGCCCGGGAATCCATGAGAAAGCCAGCAATGTGTCTATTTGTGTTTGACTATGTCGGCTACTGTACTTACAACTACAATCACTACCACCATATCCCTCTACTCTTGGCTGCAGCTACTACATGTAGTACTCTGGTTGAGGTTTGTCATGACCATTATACCCTTTGCCACTATCATAATGACTTGTAATTCTTACACCACCATTAGTACTGACCTGTTGACTCCGTAAGAGCCCTGGCTTTGATTACGAGGAAAAACTTACAACCGGCCCTAAATAGTTTCAATCAACCCAAAATTATGAACAAACCACCATAAACAGATACGCACACTGTCTTTGGTGAAGAAAGTCTCTTTAATTCAATTCTTGCCACCGCAGTGACCTAGTTTCGCGATTTGGCGGAAGTGAGATCTCTCTCTAACTACGTCATACTCTCTGGTGTTATATTAAACATCATGGCGCTCATGCCTAGTTATAAACAATTGATCTCATCCAAAATGGAGCAGGGTAGTCAAAATTGATGACGTATTCCTGCCTTCTATTGGTTTCTCTATTCCGTGTGTTGCACTGGACCGAAGAATGTTCTTCTTCTTATTTCTTTTAAAAATTGTATTTGTGTTTTACATGAAATATATATTTAAAAAATTGAGATCTCCTTTGTGATAGGGCGCTATGTAAATACAATCATAACAATAAAAATTATTATTACCATTGCAACTAACTATAATATTTTTTGCTAACGCTACTGCACTATTACTACTACTCGCAAAACAACTAATGTTGCAGTTACCATTTCTACTGCAAGTAGTGTGAATACCTCTGCGATGACTTCTTACTTCAGCTATGTTATGAGTCACCATCATGAAGACTACAATTACTGTTACATCAAATATCAACGCATTAGTTGCCATTACGACACTGACCATGACTGAATTAACTACCAATTTTTACGGCTACTTTTAATGTCCGGGCAAAATGTCTGGTGATTTCAGAAGCCATGAAGATATTGTTGTCAACATTCAAGCTCCGATAACCCCCAGACTCTGAACCTTTTACACCCAAACTGACCATCTTGACCACATTTATAATGGCAGATCAGACACCTGCAATTTTTCTCACATTTTTCTTACCGTTGTCGTGTACCGCCTTGACCAGGTCGTCGAAGTCGTCCAGTGTACCGAACAGAGGCTCGATATCTTCGAAATCGGTCAGATCATAGCCAAAATCTCGCATTGGCGACGGATACACAGGACTCAGCCAGATGCAATCGATACCCAAATATTTGAAATAATCCAGTTTCGACAGGATGCCTGAAATGAGACAGAATTTTGTAATACTTGAATTATGACCCCCAAACTGAAATTAACATTCACTGATGACATTTTGGATTGTTTAGTGTTAGTGTTACTTTCGTTGAAGAGGCGTGAAATGTTTCATGACAGAAAGTGACGCTAACACAAACGTTAGGTTTTGGGCCTTGTTTAACAAAACCTTCACGGAGAGTGGATTAGTGCAACTAGAAAAAGCTCAGGAAAGTGAGGACGGGACGAATTGCGCCATATATCCACAAGAGCTCCAGCTCGACTGGATTATTTTTTACTGTATTGCTTAATAGTCACGGTAAATCCCTCTTTCTCTCTCTGTCTCTGTCTTCATCATATTCATGTGAATGTGTTTGTCTGTGTGTTTAACTGCATCAGTCAGTGAGCTGACAATGTGAGCGTCAGTGTGTGAGTGTGTGTGTGTGTGCAGTAGAAAGAAAGACAGAGAGAGAGCGAGAGAGAGAGTGAGAGAGAGGGAGAGAGAGAGAGAGAGAGAGAGAGAGAGAGAGTATATACCAAATCACGACACATTTTAAAATTAACTCATTCGCTTCGGTAAGCCGAATATTCGGCTCGTGGATTTTTGCTCCGCTCAAGTGGGCACTGATTTTCCTTTACTTAATATCTAGGCCAAGTTCTCAAAATATTGAATCCTATCCTGGTTTATCGATTTCCATTTACTTTAATGTCTAATGTATTATAGCTTGTCTTTATACTGAATGAAGGAAAAAGCATCTTTGAGCTGCGTCTAAATTTCAAACTGGTTAGTGTTGAGAGTTCCTGTCCACACCCACAAAAGTTACAGTACCGGTAGGCAAAATTGGCCCGGGCAAAACTGAAATTAATAGATTAAAATTTATCTATATCATCCCCTCACCAGCAACAACAAAATTTATTATTCATTATTAAATATATATTATTATTAATAAATGTTAGTATATTATTATTAATAAATATTCAAATATTATTTGAGTTGTGAGTTGTGAACTGTTGTGAATTGTGAACTGCGCATAATAGGCTGCGTTACAATTTGCTCTGAGATAGAGAGAGGTAGAGAGATAGAGAGAGTGAGGCGAGACTGGGAGAGAGAAAGAAGCAGTGTAGTGTGTTGAGCGCTTCGCAGGCGCTTCATTCTGCTCTGTGGTTGACATTATTATTATTATTATTATTATAGGGAATGATTTAAATATTTCCAGAAATAAAGTAAACCCTTATAGCCTAGACATGGGATACCGAGACGAATCAATTCGACATGTTCCGTCTCGGTTTTTTAGTGTCTCGGTTTAGTCACATAATAGATAGATGTCACACGACAGCTCTAGAAAGAAAGAAATTTAACAGCTGAAGCAAAGAGAACTTTTACCTGGGATATCCCCAATGCCGTCGCCGTCAGAATCCTTGAAGGATCGAGGATATATTTGATAGAACACAGCTGTCTTCCACCACTCTACATGGTCTGTGCTGGACTGGTTACCTTCCGTCAGAACAGATCTGGTCAACCCAACGGTCAACATGAATAACAGTTGTATCAGGCTGGACATAGCTGTTTACTAACACAATTTCCCCCGATTGTCCAAAAATTGTTTATAGCTCTGAGTTACGTTAGTAGGTCAATAATCTTGAAGTTGTAGCCTACTAGTTGTCACCACCACTGGCGCCCCTGTCTCACGTCATGATGCTTAATGATAGAGACAGTCTTCAGATAGGAACTGAAAATCTAGAGATACTAGGCCTAGTCCTTCAGGCACATGTACAACATTGAAAATGTTAATTAAACAGGCTTATCTAGCTTATTTAAAAAGTAATAGTGAAAAAAACAACAACACTTCGTATCAAAATTAGCATTTTTCGTGATGTACTTTTATTTTTTTTTGTTTTTATCTTTGTAACGTTCAGACTTTTTGCCCACTGATTTTGCAGTCAAATTTGAGTTCATCTGACTGTGTCCTGATCTTAACATTTTTGGCTCCGGTTGTAATCTGGGTTGCTTTTTTTTTTTTTTTAATTCCTTCCTTTTTTCAGCATAGTTTGCATACACTGACACTGCATAATTTTTTTTAATTGGGGGGGGGGGGGGGGAACTGTTTTTACAAGTACCTATGCACGGAAATATTTGGCGCCTGGGACGATACGTACATATCGCTAACCCCGTCCTTATCATCAACCCTAAATCTTATCAAATCCCCAACCCTGCCCCCTACCCTTTCAATCAAAACACAGGAGGAAAACAAAAAGAAAATCTTACGGAATAATTAACTAAGGCACCGCTGTCGTTAGGAGTATTTCGGGAGGAGCTCAGTCGAAAAGGCTTTAAAATACGTACCCCTAGCGCAAAAAATTTGGGGGACGTACGTGCAAGTAACAACATTCTTTTTTTTGTGTGTGTGTGTTTGTTTCTTTCTTTACAGGGGCAGCAACTGGCTTCCTCCCAATGTTCCGTCAATTTTCGGGAGTTCTTTCCCTTCCTCCCCAAAACTAAGCCTTTGACAACCGGTTGTTTTACATACTAAATATGCAGTCATAAAATGATTGTGCTCTCTGGGACCTGCATGTTTCATGTCAGCTTAGACATTTCTCTCGTCCCCCAGCCCCCCCCCCCCCACCCTCCCCTCTCCATTTTATACCTTCCGTCTATAGACTATTATGGTCGAACGATCCATCCAAATTGGCTGCCTGGTTTGTCCTTCCGCAGAAAGGTGTTGCAAGGGAATGCTATAACTAAACAAGAATGTTTTACATATCATCGTAGCCTCTTGAGCATCTACATTACGATGGTGCCAGGCGCAAATCGGCTAAGTCCAAAAATTTCATATTACTTTATATTGTACCAATTTATGAAGCCTGGAATGCTGCATCATATGTAAAAGTAGCCTAGCTGTCACCATTATCCAGTAGAAATACTCAAAATAAGCATGTGATCAAACCGGCTAGGTCCATTTCCCATTAGTTTCAGCGGCAGTTTTTTGTTTCTTCTGTAAAATTTGCTTATTTCGACTTGGCCGGTTTGCTCCTGACACCATCGATTTATATGGCAGAAACTAGAGGAAAGAAGAATTTCATTAACGTAATATTCTGGTCTATTCTTGCATGCAGGTCCTGTCAGTCTGACCACCTCAGCTGTCCAATCTAGAGCTATGTCCCGGTGCCGGTGTGGTGTTACAAATTTATTGTCTTCACCGGATCGAAGTCCAAATATCAAGTGCAAGTTCAAGTTCGAGTTCAAGTTTCTTGTAAGCCGTGATGGCCAGTTCAAAATATACAGAAGAACAATGCAAAACAAACTTTGAAAAACATAAAAAAAAAAAAAAAAATCAGAACGCACGGCCATTCACGGTCTCCGCTCCTTGTTATCTATTACAATTTATACACTTACTTATAATACTGTACAAGAAAATATAACTTGACTTATAATTGCCAGCAACAGTCATCATTCTTCAACAGCCCCCCCCCCCCCCCCGATCTTTTCCCACCATTATTTGTCGTAAATTTACTTTACATGAAAATATCGTAGGCTAACTTGCAAAAGCCTGAGATAGCCAACCCAACAAGGGAAACACCTCTGGACTGCCTTAGGCGGCTTCTGTCTTGATATTAATGACGTGCAGAATTTGAGTTACAAATACAGGTGGCCAGTGTTCAGCGGAAACGTTTTGTCTTGGACATAGCTTTCCAGAAGCATCAAGTTTTCTTTCCGCGTGGATTTCTCCATTCTGGTAAAGCAGTGAGTCATTTGGGAACATTTCTCGTCTGTTTTCACGACCTCTTCTTGGTCTATGTCAACAAGACATTTCAGCTGAGTGTGTGCCATACTTCACTAAGATCCCTTACCATGTCACCTCATGTACGCCTGTTATTGAGTTTATCGAACTGTATGTTTACATAATGATGCATAAGATTATGTGTACCATGTAACTATGTTAGAGAATTTCCCTCATGGGGGTGATAAAGTGTTTCTTATCTTATCTTATCTTAAGTCATCAGGATCACCAACACAGACACGTTTACAAACACAGGGAAATTACTACATTTTATTCCTATACTGTAAGATCCCTGTCAGTCAGGGATTTTGTAAGAATGAGGATCTTGACTATCAAGTTTTTTTTTTTTTTTTTCACAGGCATGAAAATCACAGTGATGGTTAGTGTGACCAAAGATACCCGTACATGTACTAGAAACGGTAAGATGAGACACTCCCTTCTTCGCACCTCCAAAGAAAGTGTGCACCCAGTTTGCGAGCCGATAGGGGGCGGGGCCCATGGTGTATTGCATGAAAAGAATGCTTCATATAATGATAAATTAATGATGCTGATTTGTTACAGTGCTACTGCAATTTAAAAAAAAAACAACACACGAAAAAATAGCCAGAGTTTTCCCCACAGTGTTTGAAGTTATAATTACAAATAAATGCCATCATTCAAGGCGCTAGAGCGTGAGCTGAACAAAGAAAAAATTCAATATTTTCACTATCTGGCTTTGTCAAATACGGCATTGTTCATGACTTCTGCGCATTCGCCGCTAGGTGGTGGTGCGAAATCTGTGCACGCTAAACGCTCTAGCTGTATCCTATAGTACTCCCCTAGTATCTGTGGTGTGACCAAACAGACCAGGTTTTTGTCTGTAGGTGACTCACATGCTCGTCAAATGCCTGACCAACTCAACTGTCATTGGTAAGAGCACTTGCTAATTAGTCAAACAAAATGTCTGGAAATAAAGTCATAACAAAATTCATGCCTAGAGTCAAATCTTCAAGCGTTTCTTTCTTTCTTTCTTTCCTTTTTATCTTTAGAGTTTTATAATGTTGTTCTTGTTGTTATTGTAAATAGATGTAACTGTGGAAGTTTGTGACACCGGAGAATAATTTCAACCCCCAACGTAACCACCAAGTTTACAATGGCTTAGAAAAACAACTGCCGCTCCAGCTTGCCAAGGAAAAGTAAAGTGTCACAGGTAAAATTTCCCATGACAGGTTGAGGGGAAGAAGTAATACTTGTCATTACTCAAAAAAGTAAAATCATCTACAACGCTGAAAGGGAAATGGCAAAGGTCATTGAAGGAAATCACATGATGGGATAAAATTAATAGCTTTAAGATGGGAGACAAATTCTCTAAAGGAGATAACTTCAATAACTACTGTGTAGTTTTAATATTTCGGTTATTTCTCTTGTGTTGTATTCGTGTGAAGCGTATTCCGTCTTTCATCATGGCGAATGCTTATTTTGCAAAGCAAATCTGTGGACCATTGATCTCTCTTCCCCCCCCCTCCCCCTCGGTTATTCCCGCTATACGCTCTGTCTTTCCATCTTGGCTAAGAGTTATTTAAATAAAGAGAAAATCTGACCAGGACAGTGAGGGGACGAGTTGGTCTAGAAGCAAGACGCTCGCTTCTCATGCCAGAAGGTACCACTTTCAATCCCCAGTCGGTGCAGGGTGCACAGAATAATTCCTGTCCCTGATCCTATGGTAGGTAGGATCGAACACCTAGTCTAGTCTTCTCGGTTAAGGACGAAAAACTCGGAGGGTCTGTGTGCAAGTTGTGCACATAAAAGTTACCTTGGCAGTTGAAAGTCGAGGAGAGCAGGTCGAATAAAGCCGCTGCACGGGCAAAATTCTAAAAAACCTATTCCCTACCACAAAAAACACAGAAAAAGCAAAAAAATTAAGAACAAGAAAAGCGAGATGTAAATGTCAAAGGCAGCGGACATCCTAAAATAAAGACCTCAACACAGACCAGAACAGTGCCAGAATGGCGTCAACGACAAGAACACGCAAACATGAACACTAGGAGAGTGCAGCAGAATAAGATCAGATGTGAATCCCTTTGCTATAGCATCAGGGAAATTCGCTTTCACAAAGAGTTTACGAGAACGGTACAGACATTCCACGGTTGGACCAAGCTATATTTGAGGCACCATTTTGTTCCCTCAGTAGACAACCAAAAAATATGAAATTGCGTGAAAATGAATGTAGATTCAAAATATTCAGGTTTGAATGTACAACAGTAAATTGTATTTTACAAAAATTGTGTTTCGTAAACACTGAATTGGAATTGAACACGAATTTCATGAGCCGCATTTTGCGGCTCGCGGTAGGAATCGGGATTTCGCTTGAGCCGCAAAATGCGGCTCGCGGGAGGGAAAGAGTTAATGGACCATTGCACAAAAAAATCCTAACTCAGTGACAGGCATATTACATGCAGTGACGTGGCATGGAACCTTAGTAAAACATGGCCCACATCTATCTGTTACGTCTTCTTGAGGCGAATAATTGCTGAAGGTGAAAAATATCTTGTGTATCTAGACGTGCTAAATAGGAACGTGACGATCGCACTGGATCACAAAAGTGAGATCAAAAGCAAAAAGATACTGGTGACGATGATGATGACGTCGCTGGGTAAATTTACAGGCATCGCCAAAGTCAAAATTGGGCAAAAAGAAAAGATTGTATGTTGCAAAGCCAACTCGCAGCTAAGTAAACTGTTTCACTTCGTTCCCGTTGAAGTCTTTTATTGTTCGTTTTTTTTCACTTGAAAAAGGCGAAAGCCGAAAATTTGTGTATTTTCTGTCTTCTCTTTTTGCTTTGTATTGTTTGGGTTTTATTTCTCACGCGGGGCTTTGCAACATACAACCTTTTCTTTTTGCCCAATTTTGACTTTGCTTATAGCCCTGCTGCGACCCCACAGTTTTTCTGTGGTTTTTATGATATTTCGTGAGGCATCGCCAAAGCAGGCTTTGCATACTAGTTGTGATTGCACATTGTATATATAATAATGTATATACTTGTTGTCATTGCAGGGTGTGTGAAAACAGTTGTCATTCAAGCAAGATATAGGCAAATATTAGTTGTCGCAGAGAGTATAGATGTATAGAGAGGGTTCACTTCCGCCAAATCGCGGAAATTGAAGAATTGAAAGATACCTTCTTCACCAGTGATAGTGTGCATATCTGTTTACTGTGGTTTGTTAATATTTTTGGGCTGATTGAAACTATTTACAACCGTTTGTAAGCCCCTACGCCCCGTGGAAATGCACAAACGGATATTGTTTACCGCAGCGACCTACTTTCCACTCCATGCTAACAGTGGTTTCGCAGAGCCTCCCGTGTCTCGCAGTGCAGATCGACCAATAGTGAACCCTCTCTCTATATATATATACTCTCTGGTTGTCGCTGCACCTTGTAGGCACTCTTGAAAATGTTACCACAGAATTTGTTAATAAATTAAACAAAAATGTAGCCTCGCATAATGAACGATTGCATCAGCCGATAGCGATGGGTACATTTCTTTTTTTGGAGGGGAGGGGGGGGGGGGTGCTTTTTTTATTTTTCGTAGTTTCAATTCTTTGCATGAACAGTTTTATCGTTTCAGCCCCTAATGTTAAAAACAAAATATCATAAACCCAATCGCTTCAGGTACTTCACGAATTCCACATCGGAGAAATTCAGTGGTTGCCGATAATTTCCCTTTCAAACATAATTTAATGCTTTCATTTATTTATTATCCATTTATTTAGCTCTTTTGTGCATGTTATTTATTATTTCAGTTTAATTATTTATGAATTTACGGATATTTATTTATTTATTCAGACCGATTAAAAAAAAAATTTTAAAAATCAGCCAGACGTGCTTATGAATATAATATATAATAATGAAATATATGCTATGTTGGCCACATCATATTCCTGGTTGGTTGAGCTTCTCCATGTAACAGATTTGTGTTACTAGCGCTGCTGTCATCCTTACTGAAGTCAGTCGGCCACCAAGTATGATGATGATAATGGTGATGATAATGATTATGATGGTGATGATGATGTTGGTGATGATGATGGTAGTGCTGATGATAGTGACGACGGCGACGATGATAATGATGATGATGATGATGCTTGTGCACTTAGCCAAAATATCAATCTGTTAATAACAACTTTTTATTTTTTGATAACTGACACCATGTTACAATTTTTCGCTGCTAAACGTTTATGCTGCGTAGACACACTGTACGCATTTTGTGACGCTCGAGTTATTAGGATAAAATATTTTCTCCACAAAGTGGAAAAGTGTCAAGCGAATCTTTGCATACCTGGCTCTAGGCTGATGGCGTACTGACTCGAGCCTGTTTTGTCTCCGTTTCACTGTGAGATGTGTGGTCTAGCCGGGGAGACATGGTAGTTTAGAGGCAAGGTGCTCGCCTCTCTTCCCCCGAAGGTACCGGGTTCGAAACACGGTCGGTGCAGGCATATTGACATTTTTTTTTTTTCGGGAGAAAAAATTCCTGTCCCTGATTCTATGGCAGCACCTAGTCTTCTCGGATAAGGACGAAAAACTCGGAGGGCCGTGTGCACGTTGCGCACGTTAAAGATACGTTGGCAGTAGAAAATCGAGAAGAGCAGGCAGAACAAGGCCGCTGCCCGGGCAAAATTCTTTAAAAAAACTAATCCCTACTAAAAAAAACAAACAAAAACAACACACACACACACACAGAGAAACAAGAAAAATATAAACAATTGAGGCGAAAATGCCAACAAGCAGCGAACCACCTAAAAGAAAGAGCTAAATACATGTCTGTCTGTCTGTCTCACTAGTCCGTGCATTTTGTCTGTTTGTTTGTTTGTTTAATGTTTTCTAAGATTGTTCACATGATTCTTGTGTGTTTTTGAATTGGCCGCCAGGCCTATAATAAACTAAACTTGACACTTGAACTTGAATTTGTCAAAATTGTCTTGAGACAGCTGGTGGATAGACAGACTTCACGCACAGTCTGCCAAAACAGACGCATTAGACCTGAGTCAGTGCTGCCCCGAAATTAAGCTCCAGCATGAGTCAAGGCGCTAAACCTCCGATGCAGCAGCACCTGTGAGAGAGAAATCTGCAGTTTAGTAAAAACAACAACGACAAACTCTTCGCCATCATTCCAGTTACTTATGAATCTCGATTGTGGTTACTTGTACCATACATACCCCATGTGTTTTGGGCTAGGCGTACGTATTTTAATGCGTTTTGTGACTCCAGAGCCAGAGCCAGAGACCCCCCTCCCTCCCCCCCCCCCCCCCGAAACCTCGAAATAGCCTTAACCGGAGCCTTAATTAATTATACTTTCAGATTTTCTTTTTTTTTTTTCCCTCCTTTTTGGGGGGGGGGGTGGGGGTGGGGGGGGGGAGGGGGTTGAAAGGGGTAAAGGCCAAGGTTAGGGATTCGATAAGATTTAGGGTTGAGGAGATAAGGATGGGGTTACGGATAGGTACGCGTACGTGCGCGCCCCGAGAGGAAAACGCTTAGGGTACTTGTGTACAAGTAACAACAGCCATAAATCTCTGCTACTCATTCCTTTATCAAAAAGTTAATAATAGATCTGATATATTTGGTTTTCATTCTGTCCAACAGAACACGAATATTGTCACTTTTTTAAATATATTTTTTTATCAATGACTTAATACCCAAAACCTTCCAATGGAAAGTGAGACAAATTTCTACGGAGGCAACTGCTCACAATCTACGACTCGCTGTCGTTAATTTGACAGGTGCGGAAATAAACAAGTGTCAGAGGCGCCACCGGAGACTCAAATCTTGACATGTAATTGTAATAATTAATTGTATAGCTCTCAAATCCACACACACACAAAAAAAAAAATGGTGTGCTCTAAGGCGCTGAACTAAAATTAAGAACAGGATTAACATAAGATTAATTCGTCATGTTCCCACTCACACACATTAACCAACACGTGATCTACTCTCATCCTCAAACCTCACCAAAAAGGGACATCATTCAGTTTCAATGAAAACAGCCCTAAACAATTCAGTTTTGAGCCTATTTTTAAATGTGAAGATGTTTTCACTTTTCCTGGTGTCAACGCCGATGTTGTTCCACAATTTGGGCCCACCAATAGAAAAAGCCTTTTCACCAAGCGACAATCTGACTGTGGGTGTCTCAAGAAGTTTCTTGCAGGGATGCCTGACTGAAATTTTAAGTTTAAGCCAAACAATGCTAGAAAAAATAAAAAAAATAAAAAAATTTCAATACGAAATCAATTTCATACTAACATCATATGAAAAGCTCCACAACCAGGTTAATATCATTCTCCCTAGTAGAATGAGTGGAACATTTGGCTTAAATCTTGTCAGCTGTGAATTTTTTTTTTTTCAAAGTATTTTTGCAGATGCAGTGAAAGCCTTGCAACATTTTTTGAAAGCAATAGTTCTGCCCCAATTCTCATAATGGCATCAAGATTATTAAGTTGCACTGTTTTCAGTCGAAAACAAAAAAAAAAAGGCCAGAAAAAAGCCAAATGGAATTTCTAAAGCCAACCATATCTAAAAAAAAAAAGCCAAATTTCTGAAATTTGGCTTTAAAAATACCAATCTGGTAACCCTGGTTTCGTGTCTACCAGTCTTAAAATAGCATGGCCCCTGATATTGAAGCAGCTGGGAAAATAAAACAAAATAAAATAGAAAAAAACAGAAAATACACTATAAAATGAAATAAATTTCACCATACCATAAAATGAAATGCACTGTAAAATAAAGTAAATTACGTCATAAAATAAAATAAAATACAAGTGCTGAATTAAAATAAAATAAATAAAATACAGATAAATTAAACTATATGATAAAAATTAAACGAATACAGTGCAATGTTCAGTGTCTGTTGCAAGAAATGGCTGTAAAATATCGACGTCATAAAATCTTTAATGAAGAAATCAGCAGGAGAGGGACGGGAGGAGGGAGAGAGGGAGAGAGAGAAGGGAGAGAAAGAGAGGAGAGAAAGAGAGGAGAGAAAGAGAGAGAGAGAGAAAGAGAGAGAGAGAGAGAGAGAGAGAGAGAGAGAGAGAGAAGGGAGAGAGAGAAGGGAGAGAAAGAGAGGAGAGAAAGAGAGAGAGAGAGAAAGAGAGAGAGAGAGAGAGAGAGAGAGAGAGAGAGAGAGAGAGAGAGAGAGAGATCGAGCGAGCGCGCGTTCTGTGATACAAAATAAGCCAGAAAACAATGGCACTAAGATACATGTACATATTTGGATACACGAATTCTAGTCCAGATGAACAATATTATCTCTTCTGTATATTTGTCATGGTTGGCATACAATTCATAAATATTGGTTTTTTATGGCTGATGGAATTTTTCCATCTGCAAATTTTAGCAATTCCGTTGCCATTTTGACTGGATAACCCTCGTTGTTGCTGCAGATAGCTCAAATTTCCATCCAGAATTTATAATCAACGGTGTTGTTATGGCTGATGTTGATATACATCTCCAAGCCTACACTTGGAATCGCTGATGTCATCGTATCCGAAATATAGAGCAGTAATATGAAATAGGAGTATGGGGCTCTTTGGGGGGGGGGGGCAAAAGAGAGATGGGAGGGGGCACACTCACGCTCACGAACTTGTTCAACGTGTTTTATTCTAGAAGCAACGAATCTGTGAGGCTGCTGGCAGATACAGAACTGAAAACCTGACGTGACAATCCTTGCAAAAATCTGATCTTTGCCGGCTCGGGGTCTCTACGGGAAGCCCTCAAGTGGCCTCACAGGGCGGCTTCAAATGAGTTAAAATTGCATTTGATGCTGTACAATATTGGGTTTTCTGGCCGATTTCCCCGGCATTATTTCATCAATTAACCCTCTTTCTCCGATGACTGGAACTGATACATTAGGTAGATTTGCGGGCACAGAGGAGAAAACCCGTGGTCTGGAGGCCGAGGAGGTGGCGAGCGCCTGGAGATGAAAGGCTTCCTTGCCCATTATTTGTCTGTGGGGACGGGGGTTCTAATCAACAGTGTACACCCCCAGCTCTGTGCTAATCCAAACTAAAAGTTAATACGAATCCTTAGAACCTGCTACAGAGTCGTGTTTGCAACTGTGTGTGTATGTGAGCAGGTGATTTTGCACGCGTGCTCGCATGTGTGTGTGCGTAGTATGTGTGTGTGTGTGTGTGTTTGAGTATGTGTGAATCAGTGGTATTTTCTGCCCGATAATTAGATTTTCAACTGATCAAACCTCTTAAAATACTGGCATAGACGAGTTGAGGTCTCTGAATTGTTGACACTGGTGCAGCCAGTCAAAATAGAACGTTGAAATTTCAGGTTTCGTATAGATCTATGTCGGGATTATCGTGTAATCGAGTTGATTTTTTTTCCTCTTTGGTTTTTACTTTTATTTTCTGTCTTGACACAGACAGTGGCGGGCCTACATTTTTGGGACCCTGAACTTTGAACTGTTATGGGGCCCCGCCGGAACCAGCAACAATAGGGCAACATCCAACGAGGTCAACAGGGCCCTGCTGCCCTTGCAAGGACCAAGAGGCTCATTGAAAAAAAATTCCTCAGAGCCCCTCCGGGAGGCCCAATGGGCTTTGCTGCCCTTGCAAGGACCTAGAGGCTCGTTGAAAAAAGTTTCCCCAGAGCCCCTCCGGGAGGTCCAATGGGCCTTGATGCCCTTGCAAGGACCTAGAGGCTCATTGAAAAAAATTCCTTCAGAGCCCCTCCGGGAGGTCAAATGGGCATTGATGCCCTTGCAGGGACCTAGAGGCTCATTGAAAAACGTTTCTTCAGGGCCCCTCTGGGAGGTCCAATGGGCCTTGATGCCCTTGCAAGGACCTAGAGGCTCATTGAACAAAGTTTCTTCAGGGCCCCACCGGGATTAGGGGCCCTGAAGCTTAAGCTTTATTACTGTCATAGTACATGTAAATCTGCCACTGGTCACAGATCGGCAGCACTCCAGGATCAGGTCAGAGGGTGCTATATCTTCAGTGTGGCGTCCAGTTGGTTCTGAAAGGCCAGTACTTATTCAGAGAAAAATGAAATAAAGAAATCACAAAGCTAAAAATAATGAAATTTAAGAAATCCATTTCTCCATCTGTTTTTAAACTGCGGATAATGGAGTGCTGTTTGAGGTGGCAAATTTTAGACAAGAAATCTGGCAGACCTGCCAGTGCAATGCTCATGATCAAATTGCCAGTAGTACCAAGCTGTGAGAAATCTTAGACAAGGAAAAATCTCTGCACAGAAAAAAAAGCCGGCAGAAAGAAAAAATCTAAATAAATAATGTTTTGTCGTTTATGAGAGCTTTCATGTGAGGTGAGGGTATCCGGCCCTCGTCGTGCCTGCATTTTTCAGGCCTGGCCCTTAC
Source organism: Onchidella celtica (assembly GCA_963931925.1). Classification (NCBI taxonomy): domain Eukaryota; kingdom Metazoa; phylum Mollusca; class Gastropoda; order Systellommatophora; family Onchidiidae; genus Onchidella; species Onchidella celtica. Next base: position 12,276,648 of record OZ007580.1, on the reverse strand, counting down.
AGTATCAAAGGTTGCCCACGCCTGCTTTAGAGGCTAGTGCGGGCCTCAACAATATTGTAGGCGGTGAATACCAGCAGTTTTACAATAGTAGAATATTATTCCACGACAGAAAAAAAAAAGAGGGCGTCTACCGTAGCAGGGCAATAACATTGATGAATATTATATTGTGACCAGTAATCTCCACCAATCGGCCTAATGGCGACAGATATGAGACGGATAGCCAAGTCTCCCAGTGATACTGTATACTGCCGCTTTCTGTGTGCTCAGCGGGGAAGTTCGTAGTGGCGTCTGAACCCTTTGTTTTCACTGAGAGAAAGGGGCAAATCTGCATTTAGTACAGAAATATCAAGTAAACTTTTAAGTTTATGTTATTTTTTTCCCCGTTAGTGAGACCTTGGACAGTGGTTTTAATAAGTTCGGAATATAAATATTTGTGATTTGGGAGGATGTGCCCATGAATAAAATAAAAAAAATGATATAACTCCACCTTAATTTTTTGTATTTAATAAATTGGGTTTTTGAAAATATTTTTTCACATCAGATCGGTCACGAAATAGTAAGTTTATTTCGTCTCAGGCGGGTTAAACACGTATTCCATTGAAAGACATCAACGCACCTACGGTGTTTTAATGTAGGGTGCCTGCCCCTGCCGGTAATCCAACCAATCCTACTGAAATCCTATATAAACCTACGTCGGACTGACGTAAGGATGCTGGCTGTGTCCTGTACAAGCTCATGCGATCATCTCAGTTTCCCAAAAAAACGGGAGTTAAATCATTCTTATATCTATAGGCACAAAATCTTCTGTCAGTAAAATATTTCCCACATTTTACATTATAAATCTTCTCAAATAAAGCTGGGTTTTCATCTCTCCTCAAAACACAGAGCATATATTATTGCAGAACTGCACACTCTTCTCAGCACTACGAGAAACATACTGGCCCAAACCCACCGACCTAACTATCAAACTCTATGGTGCTCTTCCAGAACTGCAGAAAACCGTAGATTTTCTTAAAAGAACAAATCTGCAGATTTAAAGAAGAAGAAGAAGAAGATCTGTACGACAACGGAAACGTCAAAAATCCAGATGAATATGGCTACTGTTACCTGTACGTACGCGCCCCGAGCGTTTTATATATATCTAACCCGTATACGTACATATCCCTAACCCTGTCCTTATCCTCAAACCTAAATCTTATCGAATCCCTAACCCTGCCCCCTATCCTTTCAACCTAAAAACAGGAGGGAAACAAAAAGAATTTCTGAAAGAATAATTAATTAAGGCTGTTGTTAGGAGTATTTGGGGAGGAGCTCTCTAGCTCTGGAGTCACAAAAGGCTTTAAAATACATATCCTTAGGTCAAAAAACTTGGGTGGCGAACGTACTCGTAAGAACACTCGTTTCCTTTGTGTCGATTTTTTAAAAATAGTAACCTTCTATTCGTTAATGTCTGGGACCTTGGCAGAAACATCAACGCTCAGGTCCCGCTCAACGTAGCCAAATTTACATGGAGCCCCTTGCCTAAACTGATTACGTCTTTCAT
>OZ007580.1:12230105-12270105 GCA_963931925.1 Onchidella celtica | reverse complement strand
CACGTGCATACGTAGGTGTGTGCACACTTTCTTTTGCGTGACACATCGATTTTAGTGACTATTTATGCCTTTGCGTATCTCAAGGGCGAGGATACATGTATGTATCTTGTCCACCCAGAGCACTGACATACTTATATTATTACAATTTGTCTGACAGACGTGGATACATGTACGTATCTTGTACATCCTAGGCATGCGGTTTATTATTTTATAACATTCTTCCGACAGACGAGAATACACGTACTTGTCTTGTACACTCAGGGCATGGGAATAGTTATTTTGTAAGCTGTTTGACCACAGGTATGTGCGTCTTGATATTCTCTGAATACTGATAAAATATACAACAACAACAGAAAATCCCTATTGTCACGTCACGGCTTGGAACAAACTTGAAAGGTTAAAGAAAACGACAACTACTGTATCTTGCCAAGTGCTGGAAACAAACAATGAAGAGAATTTACAGTAGATCAGTAAAGTTTTAGATTGTGAAAGAAATTCAAGTTTTCTGTCATGAAATACCTTCAGAAAAAAAAAAAAAAAAAGCAAAAATTTTGAATTTTAAAACAAAAATTACAAAGAAAGGCCAGTCAGCTGTTACGACACTCTTACCAGTACGTTGTGTAGGTACATACGGTACGTATTAAGATCGGTGTGTATATGTGGCGACTTTAGTTCTCGTTCGTTCTATCTCCATTTTCTGAGAAACTGGAGATGTTTTACTATGTAGAAGAGGTATAACAAAATAATCCACACTTTGACACTTGGTTAAATTAATGCGCCGTGGCACGTTTCCAGCTGTTACACGGTTCCGATTTATTCTAACCACTTATCAAAATAATTAAAGCTGCAAACGTTCAACGTAAAGTTTCTCAGATGTGCCGAATGTGAAGTTGGATTAATTGGAACAAACAAGAACTAAGATCGCGATATGTGTCTGTATGTGTGTATGTATGTGTGTATGTATGTGTGTATGTATGTGTGTATGTATGTGTGTATGTATGTGTGTATGTATGTGTGTATGTATGTGTGTATGTATGTGTGTATGTATGTGTGTCTGTATGTGTGTATGTATGTGTGTATGTATGTGTGTCTGTATGTGTGTCTGTATGTGTGTCTGTATGTGTGTATGTATGTGTGTATGTATGTGTGACTGGGAACGATTTATGTTTTCATGAAAAGTTTTTGAAATATCTATCACTGCATAATAATATGAATGACAAGGGCTATCACTGTAGAATCATTGTTATTATCGTGGGAGCATTGGGGAGTGTTCATAACAAAGCCGCATCAGGGTTAAAAATGCTAGGTTTCAGCAATAGGCAGTCAACTAGCATGTGCAAGTTTATCAGCATTAGCGCAATTATAGGTTCGCAAAGAGTATGGAAAAGAAGGTATAATTTAATCTGATTGAAATAACGTACAAAATGTAATGTCTATTGTACGGAATATATTGGTGTGTTGTACAGCTGAAGATGGTTGAATATGTGATTATGTAAATGGATGTATTCATTGCATGTAAAAATCATATAGTCAATAAAGTTCTTGAAGTATGTATGTGTGTATGTATGTGTGTATGTATGTGTGTATGTAAGTGTGTATGTATGTGTGTCTGTATGTGTGTCTGTATGTGTGTCTGTATGTGTGTCTGTATGTGTGTATGTATGTGTGTCTGTATGTGTGTCTGTATGTGTGTCTGTATGTGTGTATGTATGTGTGTATGTATGTGTGTCTGTATGTGTGTCTGTATGTGTGTCTGTGTGTGTGTCTGTGTGTGTGTATGTATGTGTGTATGTATGTGTGTATGTATGTGTGTATGTATGTGTGTATGTATGTGTGTATGTATGTGTGTCTGTATGTGTGTATGTATGTGTGTATGTATGTGTGTATGTTGTCACAAATCCCAGACTGGGAGATGTAATAGTTTATGACAGGACGACAATCACGAACAAACAAGTTTAACACTTAACAAAACAACCCATCAGACTCACACATTTATTAAACATAATTATACATATAATAGCGCAATTACATACATTATATTATTGAAATGAACTGCCGTACAACGGCCTTATTCTCACACACACTCTCCCTCGGATCCACAATCCGGTAGTTACTCCTAAAGGCACTTCGGCCTCAGCCTCTCCCCTCAGGGTCTTAATAGCACATTAATAATTTACTGGCGCCGCAGTCTCTCAATATCACCTTCCTATTGTCATACAACTTATCAGTTCACTTGCCCATCATCATGGCAATAATATAGTATCTCATTCACTCTCATATCTACGTCCCTGTCCGTGGCCTGACTGCCACGACTTTATGTGCTTCTCCTGTCCTGCACTGACAGCCTCACTTCTGGCCTATGTGTGGCCTCCGGCCCTATGCTGGCCTATCCCCTGTGCTCATCGAGGTGGCTCTGCGGCCCGTCCTCGACACCTACAAGAATAACATTACATTGGTATAATACCCTACCATTTCTATTCACTCCACCTCTCCCTACAATCCATGAAGCGTACACACACTAGTTCACCTTTCACTCACCACACATCTTACGGTAACACACCTCCATCGGAGTACACACTACTCACTCGCGCTACAAATCCATGAACTCACTTTCATCTATCGCTCGTGGCGCACATTGCTATATCCAATATCAAGGACTTCCACATTCCTCACATATACTTATTCACACCACGGTAATAGACGAATATAATATAATACATCAATCATAATAATCAATCAACGTTCTACATACCAGTCATTACTGGAAAGACTCTTCCACTAGTCTTCTCGACTGCTCCCTTTATGTCCGCCCGATGGGCTCTTATTCATAGGTCCGCTCCGTCGGACCTTCTAACTTGCAGTGATAGTAATACCGCGCTTTCGCCTCATTCAGACCCCCCCACTACTCACAACAGCACGCTTAACTTGCTGTCTACTGTGAGCCCTTCTTACTCTACACCCGCTCTGTAGCAATCCCCTTAATTGCACTCACTCCACTCGTGACATATGTATGTGTGTATGTATGTGTGTATGTATGTGTGTATGTATGTGTGTATGTATGTGTGTATGTATGTGTGTATGTATGTGTGTATGTATGTGGGTCTGTATGTGTGTATGTATGTGTGTATGTGTGTATGTGTGTATTCAGAAAGGGCGTTTAAAAGAACTGTGGAGTGAAAACAGGCGACGTGCTACTGACATAGTTGAGAACGACTGTGTAGTTAACCGGCAAGACGCGTGTAAAATCCCAGTCGATACTATAACACAATTCTATCAAAACAAAAGTAAGGCTAAACTTGACCCAGATTGTCTGGGTCAGACCGCGCCTTGGGAAAATTACGTCACCTATTCTGACCCAGATTTCGAACTTAACGTTAAAGAATTCAGCACGTCGGAAGTCTCCAGTGCTATAGCCGATCTACGAACTAACACTGCTCCAGGATATGATGGGGTTGAGCACCGCTACATCAAACAGAACAAGCACCGACTTGTACCTATTTTGACACGCATATTTAACATCTGTTTGAGACAGAATCGCATACCACCAGCATGGAAACACTCAATAATTATCCTGATCCCCAAAAAGGGGGGTAATCCCGACGAACCAGCAGACTGGCGCCCCATCTCCCTGCTTGCCTCCTCTTACAAACTTTACGTCAAACTTATACAAGAGAGAGCCTTGAAATGGATAGTAGCAACGGGCAGATTATCGCCCAAACAGAAAGGCTCACTCCCAAGGAATGGACTGCATGAACACGTCTTCTCCTTGAAAACTGAAATCGACAACTTACGCCATCAGAGTTCTAAACTCTTTATTACGTTTGTCGATATAAAGGACGCTTACGGAAGTGTAGATCATAACATAATGATAAAAACAATGAAGGACTCGAAATATCCAGACAATATAGTGCAGATCACAAAGGACATCTACACGAATTCAACATTTCAGGTCCAGGCCGGCAGAGCGCTCACCCCCAGTATTGTCCGCGGCCGTGGCATTATCCAGGGGTGTCCCTGGAGCTCCATCGTTTTCATCCAAGCCATGGATGCTTGGCTCCGCTGGATGGCTTCACCATACACTGACGTATGCATCCCGAACCCGTGTCAGGCGTACATGGACGACGTGTCGATGACTGCAACCACAGAACATGACATGAAAGCAATGATCACAAAAAGTGAACAATTTATGAACTTTACCGCAATGGAAATTAAGCACAAGAAGTGCGCTGTCCTACATGGACAAAGAACTGGGAACAACTGGTCTAAAAACGATAATACATCAAAAGTGACATTTGAAATTCAGAACGATAAGATTCCTATGTTTGGGAGAGATAAAAAATATACTTACTTAGGTCATGACCTCAACTTAAGCGGAACCTCCCTAAAAGAGCAAATGAAAAAGGCAACAGATAATTTTGAAAATGTTTTAACTAAGATTGAAAACTCAGTCTTACCTTTGGCATACAAAATTGAAGCTGTTAATTCTATGGCTATTTCTAAACTAATCTTTTATTTCAATAACCTATCAATCCCAGATACTGTTTTGCAACACCTAGAGGATTGTATTATCAATTTTGTAAGAAATGTACTAGGACTTAATCAGTCATCGACCCGTTCTTTTGTCTTTGTCCCTTTGAAGACGGGTGGACTGGGAATATTGAAACCATCCACAATGTATTATGTTAAAAGAGTCACCTTTTTACTATCTATGCTCAATTGTGACGACGAGCAGGTTCGAAAGACAGCGCGCAACGCGCTTCATTTACACATGTCAAAGCGAAAAGTTAAAGAGGTACAAGATAGGACGCAACATCATTTTGGTGGCTTCGAGTTGACAGAGAAAAATATACTGAAAAAGGAAAGCAAAGTTAACTGGGGGGCTTCCGACTTTGTCGAAATGAATAGATTGTGTACAAAATTGAAATCTTCTTTAAATTTTGATGCAGAGAATGATCTTTTCACTTTGTCAATGTACGATAGCAACAATACTTTAATGTCCACCACCAATGTACACACGCTATCAAAATATTTCAAACAACAAAGAATGAAAGAAGATATTGATTATTGGCGTAACTTGGAACAACAGGGTCAAATTTTTAACAGTGTCATGAAATGCATGCATTCATCATCCAGTGCTGTTCTGAAAAACTCAAGTGTGAATGACAATATCATAAAATTTACAATGAAGGGGAGATTACAACTTCTTGAAACAAATGTTAACATGAATAAATATTACCCCGAGGCATTCCCTCGATCATGTTCCCTTTGCAACCATCCATATGACACAAACTCACATATTCTCAATGGATGTCAACAATTTAAAGGAATGTACTCAGAAAGGCATGACAGAATTGTAAATTATTTGTATGAACACATCTCCAATAAATTAGCCAGTGATATTTGTGTAGTGACAACCAACAAATGTGTTCAGGTGGACGAAAACATCCCCAACAAGCCTGACATACTCATATTAGATGAAAAGAACAAAGATGCTTTTATTGTAGAAATTGCTGTTCCATTTGACAAATTCATCGATTTATGTTTTCATGAAAAGTTTTTGAAATATCTATCACTGCATAATAATATGAATGACAAGGGCTATCACTGTAGAATCATTGTTATTATCGTGGGAGCATTGGGGACTGTTCATAACAAAGCCGCATCAGGGTTAAAAATGCTAGGTTTCAGCAATAGGCAGTCAACTAGCATGTGCAAGTTTATCAGCATTAGCGCAATTATAGGTTCGCAAAGAGTATGGAAAAGAAGGTATAATTTAATCTGATTGAAATAACGTACAAAATGTAATGTCTATTGTACGGAATATATTGGTGTGTTGTACAGCTGAAGATGGTTGAATATGTGATTATGTAAATGGATGTATTCATTGCATGTAAAAATCATATAGTCAATAAAGTTCTTGAAATATGTGTGTATGTATGTGTGTATGTATGTTTGTCTGTATGTGTGTATGTATGTGTGTATGTATGTGTGTATGTATGTGTGTATGTATGTGTGTCTGTATGTGTGTATGTATGTGTGTATGTATGTGTGTATGTATGTGTGTATGTATGTGTGTATGTATGTGTGTATGTATGTGTGTATGTATGTGTGTCTGTATGTGTGTCTGTATGTGTGTCTGTATGTGTGTATGTATGTGTGTATGTATGTGTGTATGTATGTGTGTATGTATGTGTGTATGTATGTGTGTATGTATGTGTGTCTGTATGTGTGTCTTTATGTGTGTCTGTGTGTGTGTATGTATGTGTGTATGTATGTGTGTCTGTATGTGTGTCTGTATGTGTGTATGTATGTGTGTATGTATGTGTGTATGTATGTGTGTATGTATGTGTGTATGTATGTGTGTATGTATGTGTGTATGTATGTGTGTATGTATGTGTGTATGTATGTGTGTATGTATGTGTGTATGTATGTGGGTCTGTATGTGTGTATGTATGTGTGTATGTATGTGTGTATGTATGTGTGTATGTATGTGTGTATGTATGTGTGTACGTATGTGTGTATGTATGTGTGTCTGTATGTGTGTATGTATGTGTGTATGTATGTGTGTATGTATGTGTGTCTGTATGTGTGTATGTATGTGTGTATGTATGTATGTATGTATGTGTGTCTGTATGTGTGTCTGTATGTGTGTCTGTATGTGTGTATGTATGTGTGTATGTATGTGTGTATGTATGTGTGTATGTATGTGTGTATGTATGTGTGTATGTATGTGTGTATGTGTGTGTGTACGTATGTGTGTATGTATGTGTGTCTGTATGTGTGTCTGTATGTGTGTATGTATGTGTGTATGTATGTGTGTATGTATGTGTGTATGTATGTGTGTATGTATGTGTGTATGTATGTGTGTATGTATGTGGGTCTGTATGTGTGTATGTATGTGTGTATGTATGTGTGTATGTATGTGTGTATGTATGTGTGTATGTATGTGTGTACGTATGTGTGTATGTATGTGTGTCTGTATGTGTGTATGTATGTGTGTATGTATGTGTGTATGTATGTGTGTCTGTATGTGTGTATGTATGTGTGTATGTATGTATGTATGTATGTTTGTCTGTATGTGTGTCTGTATGTGTGTCTGTATGTGTGTATGTATGTGTGTATGTATGTGTGTATGTATGTGTGTATGTATGTGTGTATGTATGTGTGTATGTATGTGTGTATGTGTGTGTGTACGTATGTGTGTATGTATGTGTGTCTGTATGTGTGTCTGTATGTGTGTATGTATGTGTGTATGTATGTGTGTATGTATGTGTGTATGTGTGTGTGTACGTATGTGTGTATGTATGTGTGTCTGTATGTGTGTCTGTATGTGTGTATGTATGTGTGTATGTATGTGTGTATGTATGTGTGTATGTATGTGTGTATGTATGTGTGTATGTATGTGTGTCTGTATGTGTGTATGTATGTGTGTATGTATGTGTGTATGTATGTGTGTATGTATGTGTGTATGTATGTGTGTATGTATGTGTGTATGTATGTGTGTATGTATGTGTGTATGTATGTGTGTATGTATGTGTGTAGGTATGTGTGTATGTATGTGTGTATGTATGTGTGTATGTATGTGTGTATGTATGTGTGTATGTATGTGTGTATGTATGTGTGTAGGTATGTGTGTATGTATGTGTGTATGTATGTGTGTATGTATGTGTGTATGTATGTGTGTATGTATGTGTGTAGGTATGTGTGTATGTATGTGTGTATGTATGTGTGTATGTATGTGTGTATGTATGTGTGTATGTATGTGTGTATGTATGTGTGTAGGTATGTGTGTATGTGAACTCGGCAGAAAGTTTTAGGTCTTTTTCTTTAGAAGGTTCGCTGCCCTTGGCGTTTAAACCTCACTTTTCTTGGTTTTTTTTTCGTTGTCTATTTTTTGTTGTTCTTATTTCTGTTTGTTTTTATGGTAGGGATTAGTTTTTTTTTGGTTTTTTTTTAAGAATTCTGCCCTGGCAGCGGCCTTGTCCGGCCTGCTCTTCTCGACTTTTAACGGCCAAGGTATCTTTAACGTGCGCAATGTGCACACGGGCCCTCCGAGTTTTTCGTCCTTGTCCTAGAAGACTAGGTGCTCGATCCTACCTACCATAGGATCATGGACGGGAATTTTTTTCCCCCGAAATAAAACTTTCAACATGCCTGCATCGACCGGGGATCGAACCCGGTACCTTCGGCATGACAGGCATTGCCTCTAGGCCACCGTGCCCCCTCCCCTCCCCCCCCCCCCTTTTTTTATCTTCCACCGCGTCCCCCCAAATTGACGGAAAGAGTGATTGTCCGACTACTTGATTTGTTTCTTTCAATTTAACAAATAGAGAATTAAGCCCAAAACTCCGTGTACACATGTTTTTATGCTCAAGCACTCTTTTTCCCATCACGGAATCTGACAAATCTGATGACAATAATTTGTCCATTATTTGTAAAGTTGAAGGCAAAAACTGAGATTCAGTTCTTGATTTACTTCATCATTAAATCAGTCCAGGTTTAAATTGTTGCCATTTTTTGTTTGCTTTATGTTTGTCAATGCAGAAACCGAAAGAACGCCGGCTGTTGTGCAGAGAATTCGAATTGTGCATTATTCAACAACAGAAATCATAAACTGTTCAATCAAGCGGAACATTTAAGCTGAGGATGATTGGCTGCATTGATTTCCTTCTTAACGAACACTTTCAGCCAAAACAACTGGGAATGGCAAATTTGATGGTTCTGAAATGCTTCAATTAAAATTTAAAGATCGTCGCTCAAAAACAAGACGAGCACTTCAAGGTTGTCATCTGCGAGGCTGACGTGGTAATATTTTACGCCATCAAATGACTAAAGCTGTGTTTTCATGTGTGCGGAAATGCAAACGGCAAAAAATCCTTCAAGTAGTAAATAGAAAGTCCTTTCCGGGGGTACCGAAATAGTGACGAAAATGACACGTGGAAACGTCAAACAACTTTTTTCGCACTGTATAGTGATTTCTAAGCTGCGTTTTCTTGTGTACGGAAACGGAAACGGCAAAGGAAGCGTCAGAAAATCTTCATGTGGAGAAATAGTATGAATGTTTTCATGTGTTCGAAAACGCCGTTTCCGTTCACATGGAAACACTCTTTCTTCTTACTTCTTGATGGAATTTTGACATTTCCGTTTCCGTTTCCGCACACATGAAAACACGGCTTTAGACTGAATCGATTCTGTTTTGCCTAAGTTTTATTATGGGATGTGGGCTGTGGAGTTTAACCAGACCCCGCATACTGGGTGAGACTGAAACATAATTTGTTTTGCTGGTTAAAGTGAGTCAAAACTGTTCTGAGTGAGCAGGCGGAAAGAGAGATTTCGCTCACTGAGTAAAAAACTGACGTAAGACATACTTGACTCACTGGGCCACGGGCCTTAAGGGAAAGTTGCAGCAGGAGAAGGTAAGGTTGTCTGGAATTTAGTTGGCCTCAAGAGCACAAAGTATTGTTATTGTGTGATTAAACCGTCGCTGTTTTAGACAACATGTATTTTATCTATCTATCTATCTATCTATCTATCTATCTATCTATCTATCTATCTATCTATCTATCTATCTATCTATCTATCTATCTATCTATCTATCTATCTATCTATCTATCTATCTATCTATCTATCTATCTATCTATCTATCTATCTATCTATCTATCTATCTATCTATCTATCTATCTATCTATCTATCTATCTATCTATCTATCTATCTGTGATGTTTCCACTTTCTCTCACTAACTTTCTTCTGACACCAGCCGTGATGGGCACGGCACAAACACACTAAATAATCGACTATCTCTCTTCTATAAGTTATAACAAACGATATCTGTATTGCTTACATATATACAATAATTATTAATTCATTCAATAATAATAGGAACATAGGTCATACAATTTCATGTGAATTTCGATGGAATGAAGTTGATGCAAATCAGTACATGCTAATTAAATGGCTTCGTAATATTCAATCTCTAGCACATTTTATAAAACACATGGGAACATTCAGCATAAGGAAATCTCTCCTTTAGGGGTGTATGGCGCTATCTGGGCACTGGTTCTTCCTCTCTACTCTGGCTTGACTGCGCAGTTAGATCAACAGGTATCGGCAGGTACCAATAGGTCGGGAAGCCAAGAAGCCACGATGTCGTTAATCAAAGTACAAGAAGTTGAGAAGCCAAGAAGGTGTTGTTCTTCCTCCTCTGTAGAAAAACAATCGCAAAGTCCTAATCTACTGCTGGAAGGCATGACTTCCATACTTACTCCATGACGGATATTCATCATTAACACTTTTAACCGCTGACACTGTTATAAGTCAGGCTGCAGCTCCCATACTCCATAGGCTCCCATATAGGCAATAGAATAAACGATCAATACAGTTTTAATGATATTTACACGTTCCCCACGAAGAATAACGCTCTCTCTAACGGACCCCATCCTATAAGGTTTCGTAACATATATATAACGGCGTTTCCGTGACTCTCTCAGAGGCAGTAGTTATACCAAAGTAAACCCACTAGATTTAGGTTCTACAATCATGAACATTAAGTAAACTACACATACATCGTACAATTAACTTACCACTCAGCAACAGCCCAAATGCCGACAAGATACCAAAGATACCACGCTCTGACAAAGGATGTTTGCGGGTTCCCTGACCTTCCCCACTCACAAGACTAGTACAAAGTTACAGTTGCAGTTGTGGTCTCCTCTTCGGCACGAAGCTGGTGAGTGCTCTCAGCGGTCTGAAGTTGGAAGGAGCGTTCGGGGATTTATACCCAGTTAGGTAGCGTCCCAAGACGCCCACCGAGTGTGCATTAGTTATCCTAATAGCCACCCCCGTCGGCTCCACGTCAAATACTATTGAAACAGCTCTACCCCCCAAGCAATTCCCAGGTGATCTGATCGACAAGTACGGCGGTCAAGTAAACACTACCCTTTTCGGGTGTCAAAGCGCTTCAGTTGCATCCCATACTTTCCCCCTCTGGCCTACAATGACTCTGTCTCCCCGCCGTTAACTATCTTCCCACGCTAGTTATAGGCACAATATTATTATAACTACTAGTTATACCTTGCCAATCTATCACCCTGTTACACTATCTATCTATCTATCTCTCTCTCTCTCTCTCTCTCTCTCTCTCTCTCTCTATCTATCTATCTATCTATCTATCTATCTATCTATCTCTCTCTCTCTCTCTCTCTCTCTCTCTCTCTCTCTCTCTATCTATCTATCTATCTATCTATCTATCTATCTATCTATCTATCTGTCCATCCGTCCATCCATCCACCCACCCATCCATCCATCCATCCACCCACCCATCCACCCACCCATCCATCCATCCATCCATCCATCCATCCATCCATCCATCCATCCATCCATCCATCCATCTATCCATTGACCTACCTACCTACTGCTGTCTGTTTCCCTAGTTGATTCAAATGAAGCTCGAGCAGTCGAAACCGCGACAGAACAGACTAAACGTAGTGCGCTACTACCGTAATGTGTTTCACCTATCAGAAGACAATACAACTAAGGTTGGAAATAATGAGTTCATCTAGTGTGTCTGCCAACTTGTGACAAACGTTGTGTGAAGCTGAGAGGTTTTTCCCTTTGAAACCAATGAATACCCGCAACGCGTGCCACGCATATAATTGCTTTTCTTTGATAATCTCTAATCAACGGTTTTGATTTCTCTACTTATTATTCAGACAAACAATTTTTGACTCAACAATTGTTTTCAGACTCAAGAGTCCGTATCTTATGAACATTTTTATTTACGCCAATATTAAAGAGTTTACGAGCAATAAAGCGCCGAGTGTGACTTCCCACCCCTTTCCTATAGCGCGTAATTTCCCAGGTCGTCAATAAATTCATAAATTCAAATTAAAACCCCGATATATTTTCCGGCCAACTGTTGCTAAAGAATCCAAGCATCCAATCGTCACCCGAGTATAGAAACAAACAAATACTTGAGTGCAATTTTAAAACGTTTACACCAATCCTCTACATCGGTTGGTTTGATCTGACTGTATCTATCGATTCATTTGTACTAGGATGAAGTTACAAACATTTCCATCTGTGTGGGATATCTATCACCTTATTAACAATGGCAATATGACAAACTGCTTTGTTTTATGGCCTTATCAAGCCATTTTTCGTGGTTTAATTGACACAAAACATATTCAAAACTAAAAGTGTAACGAACGCATTGCACGGCCGCCTGACACGATTTTGTGAATTTTAGAATCTATGACGTTATGAAACTAACAGCTCCCTTGATTGTATGCATATATTAATTGTCAAGTTCCCGGGCCACATGTAACAGGCCTCTGCGTGTGCGTGGTGAGTATGTGTGTGTGGGTGTGCGTGAGCGGGTGTGTGGGACAATGACTAAACAGTGACATAAATCAAACCTTATACAAAGCCACAGCTTCCCCATCCTCTGATCGCCCTGTACAAATTATGAATTTGTTAACGCCAAAATGGTGAAATGTGTCGCACGCCTGGCTGAGTGTATATGCTTAATTCCAAGTGCTCTAGAGATGGAAACTGTCAGAAGTAGTGAATAATAAAATGTAAATTGGAATAATGAAATATAAATTGGAAATAATAAAGCGTTTTCATAGCAGGTCATTTCATCCTGTAATTATTGGGGTTTTTGTTAGAGCCAATCAGAACTTTGGCTAAGAGGTGGACCGCCCCCCCCCCCTCCACAGGCGGGTGAATGTGACCTGGGTCAGCAAAGGCTTCTCCTACAACTGAAGACCACAAGGAGGAAAACATCCATAGTTTCAAATTACAATTCTTTTGGCTCCCCCCCCCCCCCCCCCCGCTCCTTGCGGCTGTAGGAAACTGGTTGATTAGACTCGTCCCTCTCCCAAACCAAAATCTGATAAAGAACTGCAGTCACTAAATAGTACAGTAATAAACTACAGTCTTGCTTCAGAACTCATGCGCACCACAACATTACGCACCAAACTGAACGCTTGATACGGTTACTTTTTATGACATGGACGGTACTATAATATTACGAAACAAACTTGCAGAAATACAGGTGTTACATAGCAATAAACGTTGTTATTTTTTTTTAAATACATGCTTGAAGTACACAACTTTTAATTATAGCCATCATCTTCCTTATCTCAATTGCCACCTTCCTGCCAAATTTAAGGCATGAAGAGTGTTTGGTTTGGTCAGTTAGTCATGCCAAAGGTTGCAAGTTACTGAAATATATAATAGATTACACTTTCAGTTGCAAGGAAGAAGTAATGGACTTTCACGTGGCTGTAACAGTTGTTACCTGTAATTACGTACCTATCCCTAACCCCGTCCTTATCCTCAACCCTAAGTCTTATCGAATCCCTAACCCTACCCCTTACCCTTCCAACAGAAAAAAAAAAAAACACAGGAAGAAAAAAACAATCAGAAAGAATAATTGATTAAGGCTGTTGCTAGGAGCATTTCGGAAGGATCTTCCTCTCTCTCTCTCCCTCTCTCTCTCTCTCTCTCTCGCTAGGCGCGTACATTTAAACTTTATTGCGTTGCATTGGTGTCTAACTGTAGCCACACAAAGGCCACTGAATTCGGTCACCGAGCCACTAGGCGCTTTAGGTGAGAAGAATTGCACTATATAATTTCAACAACTGCACATAGAGCCCACCTAGATTCGGTCCGTTTATGTAGTGCAATTATTCTCACCTAAAGCGCCTAGTGGCTCGGTGACCGAATTCGTTGGCCTTTGTGTGGCTACCCTAAGATTCTGAAATCTAGGCCAATGAATGAAGATGACACTCACACGTGCAAGACACGGGTACATTGCAGAATCAACGGGAACATGAAAATGAAACAGAACTGCGACCCGACAGGAAGTCCCATCGAGATGTAAACACCCAATGGCAGCGAACCTCCTAAAATACAAACCTAAGTACAAGAAGTCCCATGTGTGCGCATAACTTTAAGCTGGCTTTTCAGGCCTACGGAAACGGAAGTTGAAGAGCGGCAACAGAACCAGTATTTTCATTAATTTTGTGCGGGGACGCTGTTTCCGCACGCACAGAAACACCCTTTCTTTTTACTGCGGTACTCGATAGATTTTGAAGTTTCTGTTGCCGTTTCCGTTTCCGTAAACATGAAAACCCAGCTTTAGCGTGACCACTGGGTTGTCGGGATCTTCACTAGCACGGCTATGAGGAGCCTCATAGAACAATTTCCAATGACCATGTATCTGCACTGATCTGTCTGTACCAGAGAATCCTACACAACTGAGACCTCTTAAGTCGCTGACACCCATTCAGGACAGCGGCATTTGGAGGCAAAAAGCTATAGACCAGTGGTTCTCAGCATGGGCAATGTCGCCTTCCCCCCTCCACAGGGCCGATTTTGATTTCCACGGGGGCGAAAACAAAGAAAGGCAGACAAGGTAGCGAAAACGTTGACAGGGGGCGATTTTGGGGGGGGGGGGGCTTAACTGTCATGAATGGATGACGTTTTGGCGGTAAATACGGGAGGGGGGCAAGCACTGACTTGTTCAGCAACATGCGTAAAAGACCTATATTTTTAAGGGCATTTGATAGAAAATGCTCTGAGTGCTATCGCGCATATCAATACGCCTATTGTTATTACTAAGGCTTTGAAAAACTTAACTTTATAATTTGTGTTTAGTTTGTCTTATTGCGTATTGTATTCTCTGGGTTTGAGTGGGTATTTCAGGAGACGGGGTTGGGGAAGGGGGCGATGAAAGGAAATTGGAGCCTAAGGGGGCGATTGCCTGAAAACAACTGAGAACCATTGCCATAGACTGAGGCCCCCGAAAAAACAAAGATCTCATACTCAGCCAGTATAAGGGCACGGGAGTGTTCATTTGAAAGTGACACGTGTCCCGAATCTCATGTATTTGTCTCACTTTGCACTTCCTCCACCATCCTCCCTCGTCCCCAGTACCACAGCACGCACATATGCACGGACGCATAAACACACACGTGCACACAGACTCACAAGCGCACCGACTGAGGCGTTAACGAGGCGTTGCCGACCACCCCTGGATGCCGCAGTCTGAATTATTCCTGAACTGGAAGAGTTGTTCCCCCGTGTTCTCACAGGTAAAACAAGGAACACTTTTACCTGGCCCAGCGATACAAGGAATATTAAAAACACATTATACTAATGGCTGTTCAGTCCTAGCTCAAGGAGGGGCAGAAAAAAAAATCCCATCCAGCGACTCATTAATTGAGCGGCATCAAATCATAACTGCGGTAGAAAATGGATTAAACGAGGATTTTTATTATGCCAGTTTCATAGCCAGGTCTTTGCACCAGGTGAAAAAAATGAATTGACTGGAAAGAAAAAAGTGAATGGCTCTTGGTAAATTTACAACGACCACAAATTGTCATTCTAAACATCAGCTTAAATCTTTTATGCGAATGTTGGATTTCATAGCCGTGCTTTCTTTATGTACCTTCTCCTTCCTTTCTTTCTGTCTCTTTCGAAATGACTTGGAACACAGTGATAGCTGGAGAAACTTTAACAGTGCCGAAACAATATCGATACTCAATGAATAATCACAAAAATAGCAAAAAACACTATAAAGTAGACAGAGCAGCGCAGAGTAATTGCCAGCCATGATGTCAGGTATTAGCAATCCGATTCTTGCGTTATCAAAGGCAAATCCTCATGGATTACTTTAATGCAGTGGAATTGTAATAAAATTTTTACTGAAAGTGAACAAGCTGGTGATCAAGAGAAACCACAGCTGTCAACTGCCCCTGTGCCAAAGGAAGATAAGAAGACATTATAAATATCTCAGCTTGAGTACAACAGTCATTGTTTACACCTGTTGATCTAGTGAGATTCAATGGACAGTTCTATCACCATCATAGTGATAAGATAAAATAAGATGAAAATTACTTTATTATCCCATTGGGGAAATTCTCTTTCAGACAGCGTTTAAGAGCACATACATGGTACACACGTCCTAGGCATCATTACATAAACATAATTATAGACCATTTTCATCTACCGTCCTCCATATCACGTGATTTGCAAACAAAATGGTGGCGTGCCCCACTTGTAGGGCGGAAGCGGTGGACAACAGTCGAACGATGCCATCCTCTTGTTGGGCACCCAACTGTACAAGCCGGTTGCGTGCGGGTTCTGGCATAAAAATGCATCTTTGCTTAGACTTCACATATTCAGATGCCATCACTAAGGCAAGTGGAGGTTTTTGTTCTACACGGTGCTTTTTGAAGCCGTGCGGCTCCCCGCAAACAACCGTAATGCGGAAATGAAAAGGGTCTATATCATAAATCAGTAAACTCAATAGCAGGCCTACATTTAGTAACATGGTAAGGAATACGGGTGAAATATGGCACACATCTAGCTATAATGTCTTGTTGAGGCGAATTGCGGAGGGCAGAAATTATCTTCTGTATCTTTCTCCGTTTGCTTTCGTGTGTATTATTCTGTTGCTCTTGGATGATCTAGGAATTTGATGAAACAGGGGGTGGTGGCTGTCATTTAAGATGGATGTGGATTCTTTACATAAGCATTTGTGTACAGGTGGTCTAACCCACCGAAGAAATAAACCTTTTTTTTTTTTTATAATTTTTTTTTTTTTTTTAGAAATTCTTATTCATTTTTCTTTCTTTAATTTAAACCATCTAAATCAGTAGTTCTCAACCTTATTCAACCAACAAACACCCTTAGGCTCCAAATTTTCAATCATCGCCCCCGGCCCCCCAAGACCCTGCTCAAACCCAATAGATTATGTTTTTGCTCCCCACCCCTACCCAAATCGCCCCCTTCGTCTTTTTCGTCTTATTGCAGACGTTTTCTTCGTTTTCGCCCCCTCCACCTCCCCTAAATCAAAATGACCCCCCACAGGGTGATATATCGAGAAAAATTGGTTTTAATAGAAGACTAAGGGAAAACACATGAATTCATTTGTTTATCACGACCTTAGACCTTGTTTTTCTATCATTCACCATTTTCTGAAAAACTGGAGATCTTTTGGATTGTAGAAGAGGTGTTACAAATATACACTTGACACTTGTGTTGTGGCACTTATCAAGCCGTTCCAGAGTTCCGATTTATTCTAACTGCTTATCATAATAACTGACGCCGCTCTAACGTCGAATTTCTAGTTGTGCAAAAAGTGGAGTTGGAACAAACAGGAACTAAGATCACGTTGTATCATCTCTCGGGAATTGGACCTTCATCTGTCTGAAAGATTGGAATGATTCTGTACACGCTCATAAGGTTATCCACAGTTTCCGACAAAAGAAGAGTTAGACCAGTCTTTCATTCATGGACACATTTACCTGCATGGGCCGATGGCTGGTAGAGCTTTCTGGTAGGGTGTCCGTCTGACTTGTCATTCTTTCACATTCTGTCTATAGCCCTGCTTCCGCCTCATCGTGTCGACGTGCTGTCTTCAAATTCAAACTCACCTACCTAGCTCATGGAAAAATCCGCCTATGCAGGTAAATGTGTCCATGGATGAAAGAGTTGTCTAACTCTTCTTTTGTCACATTTGAACACACACACACACACACACACACACACGTTGTCTGCCCAGAGAAACAGATTCACATTTACCACACACACACGCATACACGCACACACTGTCTGCCCAGATCAACAGATTCACGTCATACCACACACACACTTACACACACACGCATACACGCACACACTGTCTGCCCAGATCAACAGATTCACGTCATACCACACACACTTACACACACACGCATACACGCACACACTGTCTGCCCAGATCAACAGATTCACGTCATACCACACACACTTACACACACACGCATACACGCACACACTGTCTGCCCAGATCAACAGATTCACATCATACCACACACACTTAAACACACACGCATACACACACACACACACGCGCGCGCGCACTCACACATCACACCCGGTAGTTTGCCAAGCTTGCGTCAGTACCACAAAATGTTCAATACTTGTGTTTTTTAAAGATAGCCGACATTGCCTAGTGCAACCATTACCTGACACCACTGTTCAAACACCCCTGGCAGTCACTGACAAAACAGACTTCGGCTTCCAGAACTCGGAGTGAAAGACAATATTTCAACAATGCCGGCCTCTAATGAAGCTCAATCATACAAACCACAGTTAGCTTTTCAGCCAAAGCCTCTTGAAAAGACAAGCCTGGAGGACACACAATGGGAATCTTAATTAAGAGGAGGAACACTTTCTCTTTTCTTGCCTCATTCTTGCCTTCCTATTCAGCTGAAGTTACAAGACACGGGGGACAATGGACCAGAAGAAAGCCCTATTATTTTGAACAGCTAATTAAAGTAGGGGAAACTACTGCTAGCACACGAGAGAAGTTCCGGAGGTTTTGTCCCCATTCTTTGTTGCCGAGAGTGGAAACGAGGCTCAGATGCGACTTCACCAGGGCTCGCCAGCAGCATTGTACTTCCGGTTTGGGAGGAAATTTCGTCATGGATTCTCTTCTTGTTAAAAGGAAGTTCTGGGAGCTGGAGGGAGAGAAAGAGAAGGGAGAGGTGGAGGAAGATAGGAAAGGTGAACTTCAAGATGTTTTTGTTTTTTTTTTAATTTAAAAGACAATCGTGTTAAGAGAATAAAATCATGGATGAAATTTAGTCGACCCACCTGTAACCCATACTTGGTAGAAACTGAAACATTGTGAGAGGGGTATGCTACAGGAATGAACAACTCTGACATGTTGAATATCCAGCACTTGAGTAGATCAGTCACATCGACTGTGAGAAATAGTTTCAGTTGCGAGTACTTCAGTTGACCGTCACAAAATGCAGTGGAATTGCTGGCGCGTTTTCAAAGTATCGTTTAAAGCGTCATTGACTGTTTTGACGTGAAGGGAATCTTTTCTATAGGAGTAGTGAGAGTAAGTGTGCGTATAGATAGATGTATGTGTGTGTATGTGTTTGTGTGACAGACAGACAGGCAGACATACAGACAGGCAGACACACTGAGTAAGGCCGAGAGATACCGAAAGAGAGAGGGAAAGAAAGAGAGATATTGAAAGAAAGAAAGAGGATAGATAGATACAGATGGATAGATAGATAGATAGATAGATAGATAGACAGACAGACAGACAGACAGACAGACAGACAGACAGACAGACAGACAGACAGACAGACAGACAGACAGACAGACAGACAGACAGACAGACAGATAGATAGATAGATAGATAGATAGATAGATAGATAGATAGATAGATAGATAGATAGATAGATAGACAGATAGATAGATAGATAGATAGATAGATAGTTGTCACTGCAGAGGTAAACAATTCTTGAATATTTTAAACAAAAAACAAAACAAAACATGATAACAGAATTAAATTGTAAATGTTAATTTGACATTAATAGACAATTTTTATACCTGAGGTTGAAATCATAACCGAGTCAAGGTTTATCTGGTCAACTGCCACTGTGCCAAAGAAGATAAGAAGACATTATATCTCAGAGTGAGTACTACAGTCCTAGTTTACACAGTCAGTTTTCAGCTGTCTACAAAATCTGTTCTGTTCTAGTCTTACTTACTAGTTAATGTCTGTCTCGGGGATGTCATAATTTTGTCTGGCTCGGGGATTTCTCACATAAAATCCTTGTTAATTTCAGCATTTAGATATTTTAGATATTTTCTCTTTATTATTCTTACCAAATCGTGTTCTTAGGAGGAGAAGGTTCTAACTCCTTTCCATCAATTTTTGAGAAATTTTTGAAGTTTCTGTCACGAGCAGAGTTATGGTCTTGGGGATCTAACGACTGCACGAGAGGCAGTTAACTCACACTCGGACACAAACACACAAGAAAGTATTAAATAACTAGAGTATATGTATGTCAGGCCGGCCGGGCCATATTATTACATAATATTAATATACTAAACAAAAGACAGAGGTATATTCAAAGCAAAAATTCTAATTACTAAACTTAACCTATCATATTCATGTAACTAAGTTCCCTATCAAAGGTAATGCAATTAATAGCCAAATTGGTATATTATAAGAAATAAGATATTAATCTAAACTAACAGTTGAGTCGCCACTGGCCAGACGCCAGGCAAACTCTCCAGCAATAATACAGATTCTCAAGGTACACTGAAAGCTAGAACAGCCCAGTACATTCAAAGCCTACAGAAGCACAAATTGGCTTGTAGGTATTTAAGCAGCTTGTAAAAGTATATATATATATATATATGCAATCACTCAGTCACTATTCATTTCATCAACAAGGTGCCATATTTCTTCAATCGTATTATGGAGATAGCTTTACAATACAGAACACTCGTTCGTCGAGTGCAAGCTGTGGGTTTCTCAGACTTTCTACGAGGCTGTGGGTTTCCTCCTTATCTCTGGACTTCTATCAATTACTAGTGAAAAAGATGAGTTACCGTTGGTCACGCCTAGCTAGCAGGCGCGAACATCATACGAGCGCAGCGTGGACTCTTAAGGTCAGTCCAACCAAAACCTTTCTTTCTATGAGCTTTCTCTCTCTAGGCTCCTTCAGTCCGATGACAATGGACTAGTCTTCGTGCCACTCAGTTCAGGTACTGGCCAACCGGAGATACTTCACGAAACGATGCTTCTCTCGTCTGTATTCAATGAATTTCAACGTTACACGATGTTTTATACTATCCAACTACCCGGTAAGGCTAGTCCGCTGGCCAAATTAGTTCAGCAATCTCATTGGCCGAAACATCCCACCATTTTGAATGTAGGAATATAGTCTGCACTATTCTACCAGCCAGTTAACGTGCAAAAACTTGTCTAGTCATATTCAATGTCAACTATCCCCACCTTGTCTCACCCCTACTCTATTACTTCCAATCACGAACATTAAAACCGACAAGCGTGAATCTAAGAGTTTAACTTTGCAATTCTTTACTCGCAAACAATAATACGCGAGGACCGTTCAAGGCCACCAGCCAATTTCTCATGGCCGTGGTGAAAAAAAACAACTCACGGCTCTGCGTGAGATTTAATAACACTTGACTCATGACAGTTTCATTAAATCTGTGCATAATAAGATATTTTGTAGAATTTAAGGCTCGGCGGTTAAAAAAGCCTTTCATGATTTAATATGGAGTCATTACTTCCTTTATAATATGATTATAAATGGTCTGGCTGGGGTACCCCGGCGTTGCCAAGGATAAATCTGTTGATTATTTTCACTTTTTTGGGAGATTAGAGTGGATCTGCTTCACCCTGCCTGTTCATTTAAGTTTATTTTCTGGTATGTTTCCTTCTTTGTTAGGTAATATTCTTATTGCATTCTTCTTGCACGTTGATATGCTCTGCGCACCCTGTCATTAGTGTCAACATTCGAGGTGAAGACTGTCATGAAATAGACCAATGATTTTCGCTCTGGACAGTTTGTTTATTTGTCAACACATTGCAGGAAAAGATAACGTCAATGATGGGGGGGGGGGGAGGGGGGGGGGATTAGCGACACAAAACAAATTCAAAAACACACTTCCCCCTCATTTTGGAGTCTCCAAGTCTAAAAAAGGACCTCTTGAATGTCAAAAGGAAAGCGACTGTAAAATATTACGAAAAAAACGAACTGTAAGAATAGCGGTAGAGTTTGTTAAAAATCCCTGGAGTTTTTTTCATAAGATAGATTTTATTATCAATTTTTAATTGACTTTTATTTCTCGCCTTAGAAATTAAATAAAGTCTCTACTGTCCTTCTTGTCGAATTAACGGCTAAGCACTCGTAATTAACTACTTGCATCCACCACCAATCCTGCCGGCCGTGACTGACCGCTCTCTCTGCCCCCTCTCTCCCCACCCAGCCACCCATCACACACACCCACACCCACACACACACTCACACACACATGCGCGCGCATACACACACACACACACACACACAGGCGAGCTCAGTTCCAGGTCGTGAATGTTTAGAGAAATCTGCAGCCATGAGCGAGTTTGCTCAAGCTCCATGCTCATCCTTCAGCCCCGACATCCCCGGGGGTCACACCAAGAGAAGGACCCCCGGGGCGATTAGGGGTGCCATCCATCACGTGGATGGAGACAGATTGGCCATAAGTAAAACAGCACGTGCCTACGATTATCACGTGATTTGTGCTGAATAGCTTTACAAAGAGCGGATAGAATCACCAATCCTTGTCCATTATCCACAACTCGGACAGGGGAAGTAATCATAACGCTCGGGATGCAATCATTTCCGGGCACTCTCGGGGGCGAGGCTAATCTCCCCTTGGTCCCAGCCTCCATGTTGACTTTGTGTATTACGTATGTGGCCCGAAAACGAGGGTTGACCTCAGCCGCCATTAATACTGAATCTTTTTCTCGCTTGCCTGTCTCCTTGCTCGCGCAAATTGTGTTTTCTGATGGGCCGAACTATTTGCTGGCACGGCGTGATTAAACGTTGTAAAATGGCGGCGGCGGTGATGAAACGACCGGCCTTGTCTCCTCTTATACTCAGATCGTTTCTTGTAAATCGCGGGATCAAAAGAGGTCGCAGGCTGGGAAATTAATCAAAGATCCATCCTTGTTCACTCTTTAAATCGCCACTTGTGCATTGGATGAATAGATTTTGCTTGTTGCTTCTTTTGCCACGGCGGTTTCTGATCAGATCTCTGTTTGGAGTAAATGTGTGTTTTTAAACGCTGGAGTTGGACATGAGAATGTAGGAGGTGACGGACGGTAAATGTATCAGCCTGGACAAAGTAAATTGACTTTGTGTTGGAGCAACTCGCTGTCGGGGCCTAGGGCTTCCAGTTACATCAGCTACAGCAACGGCTTGGCTCGGGCGTCATCCCAGAGCTGAATGCACGGCCGTTCTTATGTCAACAGACAGACTGCCCGACAAAGTGATAGACAAACAGTTGAAACCGGCACTGCATTCTGGGACATAAACATGCACTGGGTGATTGAAACTGCATGGGAAAGAGTGAGTGAGTGAGTGAAAAAAAGAGAGAAAGAGAGAGAGAGAGAGAGAGAGAGAGAGAGAGAGAGAGAGAGCGTATGGATGGGTGGGTGAGTGGGTGGATGGATGTATGGATAGATAGATAGATAGATAGATAGATAGATAGATAGATAAATAGATAGATAGATAGATAGATAGATAGATAGATAGATAGATAGATAGATAGATAGATAGATAGATAGATAGATAAATAGATTGATAGATAGATAGATAGATGAATGGATAGAAAGATAGATAATTTGTTAGATAGATAGATAGATAGATAGATAGATAGATAGATAGATAGATAGATAGATAGATAGATAGATAGATAGATAGATAGATAGATGGATGGATAGACTGATAGATAGATTACTCGCGAGAGTGAGGGGGAGAGAGAGAGAGACAAAGGAGAGAGAGAGAGAGACAGAGAGAGAGAGAAAGAGAGAAAGAGAGTGAGAGAGAGAGAGAGAGAGAGAGAGAGAGAGAGACAGAGAGACAGAGAGAGAAATTGAAGATAGTTTCAGTGCCACATTTGAACACCCACAACTGAAACCGTTTAGAAATACATTCACACTCGTGATTTATAAACGACAGCCCTAAAAATGTTAGTTCAGAGAATGGCAGGGACATTTCTGTGGTGTAGCAAGTTTTATATGGATCTGTGCAAGCATTGACAGTATCGATGCATTTTTGCAGGCATCATGTCTTAGAAAGAGATCGGTGTAGAAGTTTATCTTTGAAAACCTGACAAATTCTCCAGTTGCAAGCCGGACAGTCTGGTCTTCCAGCTGATAATTCACAAGCCCACCCAGGATACTGAGCTTCGTGTGCTTTCGTAGTCTAGTGTGTGTGTGTTTTTTTTTCAGTTGCTGTTAGTTTTTAGATCAGTTATGACAGAGGAAGAGATGGGAGGACCATATCCCAGAATGGACGAGCTTGAGGTTGAGCGATACAATCAGGAGGTAAGAAAACCGAGAGGATTGGAGGATGCT
Organism: Onchidella celtica; assembly: GCA_963931925.1. NCBI lineage: Eukaryota > Metazoa > Mollusca > Gastropoda > Systellommatophora > Onchidiidae > Onchidella > Onchidella celtica. The sequence goes on along the minus strand of OZ007580.1, from coordinate 12,246,154 downwards.
GGTTACCAGATGACTTGTGGCGTCCCAAATGGTCTGCAAGACTACGGGATAGAGAGAGAGAGAGAGAGAGAGAGAGAGAGAGAGAGAGAGAGAGAGAGAGAGAGAGAGAGAGAGAGAGAGAGAGAGTTTTTAGCTGATACTGAGCTTCCTGTGCTTTCGTAGCCTTTCTTAATGCCTAGCAATAGCAGGATAGGTATATGAATGCAAGATATTTAAATACCTATGTGTCGGAAGGAATGCGCATGTGGTGTGTGGAGAGGAGGCAGGGAGTCAGTTTTCGAGGATAAACTCGTACACCGATTTCTCTAAGACATAATGCTTACAAAAATACATTGACACTGTCAAAGCTTTCACGGATCCATGTAAAATTTGCTGTTTTTCAACTGTTGTAAGCAATAAATTAACAGTAAATAAACTGTTGCGTGGCAACTAGATGACTCTGTTATACTGAAAGGTTGTGTTAGCTTGTCCTACGGCAATGGTGAAGGATCAGATTAGATATCATGCATTTTCTCGCTGCATGACTGTCCGTGTTGCTGCGTTTTACACACAAAAAAAAAGGGAGATTTGGGGTTTTTTAAGGGGTCATTTAGAAGTCACGTATCCGACGTAACCTTTGAAATGGTTCTTGCATCTGTCAGTCTATATTACATTTATCAATTTGTCTATGTAGTTGTGCATTCTCCCTATGTCGGTGCCTTTTACGGAATGATATAACTGTGTATATTTAGAATGTTCTACCGTTAAAGTTACGGCTATTTAGGCTTTATCATTAGGAAGTCTGTCGTTATCTTCTGCATTCTCGCATTGTAGGTTTTTCTTCCTTTTATTTTTTCGTCTGTGTTTGTTTTGTAAACACTAGTTATGTAATATTGTGCCTTCTTACGTCTTTATATTTATTTGTGAGTCTACGTCAAAATGTGCTGCTCTCTCTGTACGTTTGTCGGAGGCTGTGAAATTTCTGCAATTTTCTCAAAATCAACCCCAGGGTAAAAACAACAACAACAACAACAGCAACAGCAACAACATCATCATCATCATCAAAAACAATAACAACATCAAAATTGGGCAAAAAAAAAAAAGTTGTATGTAACGAAGCCCCGCGTGAGAAATAAAACCCAAACGACACAAAGCAAACTAAAGAGAAGACAGAAAATGTTCAAATTTTCGGCTATCGCCTTTGTCAAGAAAAAAAAAAACAACAGAAAAAAAGAAAAAGGGGAACGGAGAAAACAATGGAACAATAAAGATTTCAACAAACAACAAACAACTACTAAAACATCAACTAAAAAACATGTTGAACGGTAACTATTTAGATGTTTATTGACATAAATTACTTCAAAATCAGCGCCATTTAAACCGGCTCACAAACCTCTCAGAACGGACTGTAGTGAAACAATTCTTCATACAGGCTAATCAGAAAAGTTTGAATTAACATATATATAGTTGGAAATTTTCATTTAGAAATTTCTCATGAAAAGGGCATTTGTCTTTCCTCCCCTGTCGCTTTCCTGCTCTTTTTTTCCCCCCTAATCCCCCCCCCCACCTCCTACCTATACCATAAGTCCATATTTTCCATCATTTGTTCCTACAAACGACCCGGCCAAGCGACTAACTTTACGACATTGGCAAAATGTGGACAGGCGCAGTTAGACGGGCAGTCAAAATTAGTCCCCTATCTCATCCTTGGGTACATTCGACAGTAGACAGGAAAGCGCGTCTCTTCCATGACTATCCAGTCCCCTGACCAAACACTCGCCGCCCTTGTCCAGTAATGAAAACCTTTTTGTCTCGCACTTCCGAGACGTATTTGAAGTTATCCCCCCTTACTCGCCATTTCCTGCTCTCCCTTTTTTCTGCCTCAGATTCCGGTTTATTTTCGTTACTCTTCAATAATGGAGAATAAAAGGAGACTATTTCCGCCGTCCCGTCAGGCACTGCGACTTTGAATAGGCGTCCATCGCATCAGGCCCGGTCATTCTTTCAGCAGAAACTAAAGGCGGAAAATGGCAGAATGAAGGGTATTGTGTAATTTCGCCATCGATCTGCTCCTTTTTGCCCCTCTCATTTATATTCTTTATTTTATTAGCCTTCTCGTGTTACTTGTGTGGTCCAGACCAGCTCCCATTGCAAGGGTGTCTGTCAGCCAGTCGATAAAACAGATAATTATGTAGGTAGACATGCGTGATTATGATACTGTTGTCTTAGTCTGAACCAAATAATTATTGTCCGCCTGCCTGCTTGAACGTGGGAATCCAACCCTATGACTGCATCAGAAGACTGCCGCTTGAAGGGAAAACGACGTAACTGACAATATGGCTTTTTTTCCCTACTTTATTGCCTTTACGAACTTGTCTTACAAATAATTCTTTTATGTCACAGGCAGATAGACGCATCTGCTACCGAAATTGTAGTTTCTGGTATGGCCAATCAATGTAAGTGACCGCTCTTAATCAGAAACAATAAAGTAGAAAAAGACCATTCTGTCAGGGAAGTCATTTTTCCTTCGGGAGGCAGAACAATAATAATTGTATGATATGGTGGTGGCCACAGTGCAGATAGGGATCTGCAGGGAGTGTGTCTACGGGCTTGTGTGTGTGTGTGCGTAAAAGGGGGTGGGTGGGGGTGTTCCGTGGATTAACGATACAGATCCGACCAAATGACCAGGTTGAGACCATTGTCACAATTTCCACGTTTGGGGACGGTTGGGGGAGATCCAGGTGACCTCTGCACCTGTCTGGTCAGTTTACCCCTCCTCTATCGCACTCCCACGTTTACGCTCATGGCGCTGGGACAGGCTGGTATAGAGGCAAGGCACTCACCTCTCACGCCGAAGGTACCAGGTTCGATCCCCGGTCGGTGCAGGCATGTTGGAATTTTTTGGGGGGAAAAACAAATCCTGTCCCTGATCCCATAGCAGGTAGGATCGAGCACCTAGGTAAGGAGGAAAAACCCGGAGGGCCTGTGTGCAAGTTGGGCATGTTAAAGATACCTAGGCCGTTGAAAGTCGAGAAGAGCAGGCCGAACAAGGCCGCTGCCTGGGCAAAATTCTAAAAACTTAATCCTTACTACAAAAACACGCAGAAACAAGAACAAGAAAAACAAAAACTAGAAAACTGAGTTGTAAATGCCAAGTGCAGCGAACGTCCTCAAATAAAGACCTAAATACACGCTAATGGCGCACTGACCGCTGGGTCAAGACTGTTTTGGCGCAGTGTGCGAGGTTTCTCTTTCCTTCAGTTGATTCAAGACAGTTTGGAGAGGACGAAACTAGTGAGGGAGACAGAATTGTTTTGCTCTGACCAGTGCGGGAGGTCTCGTGTAACTGCGTCTTTGTTGTAGTACAAGTCAGTGCAAACTCAAATTCCTAGATAAAACAAGCTTGGGGGTAAATTTACTTTGGAAAGTTGCTAGCGGTAAATGGAGACATCTCTCCCACCCACATCAACACGCCCAGTGTTTAGAGAAATTATTTGGCAGGCTACTGTTATAAGTGTACATACACACCGCAAACATTTTGCGCTACGGGTGCATACGTACAAGTACCAATTCCTAACCTCGTCCTTATCCTCAACCCTAAACCTGATCGAATCTCTAATCCTGCCCCTAACTCTTTCAACCAAAAAACAGGAGGAAAACAAAATGTGAAAGACTAATCAATTAATAATAATAATTTTTAAAAATTAAGGCTGTTGTTAGAAGCATTTCGGGAAGAGCTCCCTAGCTCTGGGGTCACAAAATGCTTTAAAATACGTACTAATAGCGCAGAAAACAACAACAACCACAGACAACTTGAGGGATGTCCCTACGTGTAAAAACATTCTATTTGATATGCCTCGTCCATCCCACACTCAAAATTCATGTTCTTTTATAACGTCCTCGTGTCCACGACCGCTCGGTGATGTATTTAATGAATGTCCATGACGCCGACAAACGAAGGAAAAAGTGTCTGATAACTCAAATTCAGCCAGGCAATCTTTGCCATATTTCCATTATTATTTTATTGTTATTCTCTTTCCGTTACTGAAATGTAATGAAGTCTAGGTATTAAACATTTCTGAATGTATGCGGAACAGGCTCAAGAACAACAGTCGGTACTTACGTTTTTCTCACATTCTGACCTGAAGTAAAAAAAAAAAGGCTTCAGATAGTTTGTGACATTAAAGAAAAAAAAAATCAAGAGAACTCCGATGTGGACGTGGACACGTTATTGTTGTCCAGACAGCGCATATTGAACAGGGAACTGAACAGCTGAACTCATGTGGATACTAATTGAAAATGTAACTCCTAATAAAGAGAGGACTTGCAGATGTCTGTGTTCACGCACTCTGCACCATCAGGACTAATTTGATTTTTCGGATAACACAAATCAACTATATAACATGTTGTTTTAGGAGGTTTCGCTGCTCTTGGCATTTACACCTCACTTCTCTTGTTTTTATTTTTCTTGTTAATGTCTTGTGTGTTTTTGTGTTTTTTTTTTTTTTTAGAATTTTGCCCCTGGCAGTGGCCTTGTTAGGCTTGCTCTTCTCGATTTCCAACTGCCAATATATCTTTAACGTGCGCAACATGCACACAGGCCCTCGGCGATTTTCATATTTATCCGAGAAGACTAGGTGCTCGAGTCTAACTGCCATAGGATCAGGGACAGGAATTCCCCCCCCCCCCCCCAAAAGTCCAACATGCCTGCACCGACCTGGAATCGAACACAGTACCATCGGCACGAGGAGAGAATATCTTGTCTCTAGACCAACTTGTCCCCCTCAATAATTATAACATAACTAGCTGACGTCCCCGGCCCTGCCCGGGATAAATGGGTTTGAATATTATTTTCAGTTCTGGGTGGTTATTATGGACCTGCTTCATCTTGCCTGTTCCTATTTGTTTATTTTATTTTTGTTTGTTTCTTTTTAAATAAGTCTTATTGCTCTGCCTTTGTGACTTGACACCCTGTGCATCCCGTACAACAGCATGATTTGCGCACGTTTTAGTGTGTTTGATAGTGAACACATCGCAGGAAGTGATAACGAAACCTAAAAATGGCGAACCATGACTCGAAATAGATCTAAAATTGGGGAAACAATAAATTTCCAATAAAAAAAACTACACCGATTTGAGACTTCTATTAAAAACTGTGCATCCTTGCATCCATTCTGATGCACCATATAAAATCTGAAGTCTGAGTGTTGAGTGGTTCAGAAGCCTTTTGCAACGAAAAATCTCAAGTCCACAAATATATATATAGTATAGATCACATCTTCATGCAAATAATCATTCTTATATCTAACTTTCACGATGTGGCATTCCTTGAATTGGTCGTTCGGATTTGTTCATGACTCCCCTGAAATAAATAACCTACCAGTCTCACCAGGCCCGGGGAGAATGGAAGGCGGAGGGGGGCGCGTACAAACAATTCATTGTTCTCAATCATTGTATTTCTATTCATTCCAGCATTCACATGGCCAAAGTCTTTGTTCTGTCTTTTGCAAAAGGACGAAAACTAATTTATTTGGAAATATTTGGTTCTCGGCTGACCAAGGGGAGGTAAAAATGTCCTATTCGCTAACGGTAAAGGGGAGGTAATTAAATCGGATTCATACTGAACTAAATAGCTTATGCCTGGCCTGGGAAGAGTAAGTGCAAACAAAAGCCAGCAAAGAAGTTCTCTTTTGTCCCTGCTTTTTGAAGGATGAATGGCTGGGCAGATAGAACTCTACAACCCGTACACACTGAGGAGACGTGGGCGAAAGTACAGACATCTCTGCTAGTACTTCTTGCTTCGATCCGCTAGTAGAAACTAAAAGATCGATTCCCCCGAGATATGAAACATTGCTCTGTCCTCTCTTCTCGACGTCTTCACGTGAACTCTGTGGAAACAATCAAGTTCGACACATCCAAATATCAACTGTGAGTTTCTCTGGTTAACAATATTACATTTCCACAAGCTGGGGTAGAATGGCCGAGTTCACAGCTGATGTGCTCAAGTTTTCACTTACAAAAATTCCTGAATTATTTTAACATTTCTTTATTGTTTCTTTCGCGGGAGTTTGTAAAATGTAACATTTCCTCCTTCCACCCTTCCCTCTTTTTTTTATGGGGGGGGGGGGGGGGTTGTTGCCACAGTGTAACCGTCTCACTGAGAATGTTCCACAATCTGTAGACTGAGATATGAACATTTTAGGTTTGTCACTAACTAAAGTAAAATATTATTGCTTCTGTAGAAAACAAAAATTTCTGTGGCAAAGTTGAAGACAGCTGAGATATCTCTGGTTGAAGCTGACACAGTGACACGAGTATCGATACTCCACAAGGTCAGAATTGCCCGGTGACAGATAGGAGATGAATCAATGCAGACGAGTATCCGTGCGCATAAAACCTCATCAGCTTTTTGTGTGTCTGTGATAGAAACAGCTCATGAATCGCTAGCAAACAAGACGTCCATTCACTCCTGGAAGCTGCCCAGACAAAGATGCTCAATAGAGATGGAGGGGCGGGCTATTATTCCTTCACTTTCGGGTTCCTGTGCCGACAAAAGAGTCTGCTTTTACGCTCATCACCGACTTCTTCGATTATTATAATTCTTGAATCTCCAGTAATGAAGAACTCCTTTCCGTGGAGAAGCTCAGATTTGACATGGCCGTACAAATAGACGGCCGCCTGACGGATTTCCTCAACGCTAATGAATGTTCGAGTGTAGGCCCGAGTTGCCAGGGTGTTCCCCGGGACACAGGATAGCGAGACGAACCATTCCTTCTTTTCACTGTATGTCCATAAATTGCGCGCGTATAAATACGGTGAGTACTACCAAAGATATTAGAAACGATAAGATGAGACACTCCCTGTCTTCTCACCTCTAAAAAAATCGTGCACACAAACTGCGCGCTGATCGGGGGCGGGGCCCATGTCGCATAGCGTGAAAAGAATGCTTGATACAATGATAAATTAATGCTGCCGATTTGCTACAGTGCTACTACGACTTAAAAAAAAATAGCCGAAGTTTTCCCACAGGGATTGAAGTTATAATTACAAAATAAGTGACGTCAATCAAGGGCTACAGAGATAGCTGAACAGTAAACAAAATTCAATATTTTCCCAATTTGGCTCTGTAAAACACGGCAGTGTTCAAGACTTCCGCGCATTCGCCACCAGGTGGCGGTGAGAAATCTGTGCACGCTAAAAGCGCTAGCTGTCTCATCTTATTCTATCTAGCAGCTGTGGTACGACTCTTTTTCCTTCAATTATGAAGAGGGGTGGTGCGGCTTGTTGCATTGTTGACATTCGATGATACTTGCGCAAGTCGAAGGGATAGAATATGACGAAGTGATTCGTCTCGGGTGTTCCCATGATCTGGTGAAACTAGTTCTCAAACCCACGTCCTAAGCCGTTCAAATCTCTGTTACAGCATAGCAACATGGCTGGTCTAAAACTTTGGCGAATAGCACTGAAGACGTGTAGGTTACATGTTGAGTGGAATGTATTGTCACCATCAGCAGTGTTTTATGGGCATTGGCAACTGGGGTCACCATAAATCATTCACTGACTTTGCTTAAAAGCTAAAAATATTACTATTACTATGGAGTCACAAATGTTTCCTACCATTGTTTCCTAGACCATAGGGTATTATTGTGTGTCACCAGTGGTAGACATAGCGCGACCTCAGTCCTTGTTTGCTCTCACTCAAGTTTTTGCACAACGGAGAAATTCGACCCAAAAACAAAAAAATTAATGTTGGCAGCTTTAGATATTATCATCGTAAGGAGTTAGAATAAATCTGAAGAGTGAAACAGCTTGATTAGTGCCACAACGCATTTTAAGCAGGTATCAAGTGTACATTTGTTACATCTCTTCTACGTACTAAAAGATCTCCAGTTCTTTTCAGAAAATGGACCTGGAACAAACAAGAACTCTGGTCGCCAAATGTTTCCCAGAATGTGAGGCTTCAATCAGTTTGTTCAACCAGTGGCAGGTGTAAGTCAATGGTTTCAAGTCTTGCATTTAAATACTCCGTATGTGCGAGTTCGACAAATTTGGATCGGTCGTATGCACAATAATTATTTTCTAACACAATTCACTGCTTTTTCAGTTCTTTCAATCAGCAGAAATTACAGCAAGTCACTCTGGGTTGCAAAGATTGAAAATAAATAAATAAATGAATAAAAATCAGTTGTCTCATTATTTGACAGGAATAGTTTAATTGTAGGCGATTTTTACACTCTGGTTTTTCCCATAGACGTGTGCAACATCTTCCAAGTCTTGCAGAACAGGCAAAGACATGTTTTGTGAATGAAGTGGATGAGTTGTGAGCTGGTTGTGAATACATCAGTTCCTATATTTACGCCAGGCGTTATCAATCACCATACAGAATTCTGGAACTGTGTTTTACGTAAGAACAATGTTGGGGTCTCAGTCAACAGTTTCAGTCCCACTTTCTCTCTACCCCATCCTCTCTTTCCCTTTCTCTCTGTATCTGTCTCTGTCTGTCTGTCTGTCTGTCTGTCTGTCTGTCTGTCTGTCTGTCTGTCTGTCTCTCTCTCTCTCTCTCTCACACCTTCTCTCGCTCTCAACCTGTCCTCTGGGTGTCCCATTCTCATAAATTTCCTCATCTGAATTTAAAAAAAAAAGACATACAATGTATGTGGATCACAATGTAATACTAAGCTCTATTTTTCTATATCAAGTTTGATTGGCAGGATGGACTGAAGGTGCTTACTTCAATAAGTCAGCGAGTTTGTGAACGAACTAATCTTTCAATTAGCTAGACAACCATTCAAACAGTCAATCAGTCACCTATATCATAATTATGAACATGTTATAATAATTACTGTCTCACGGATGAACTTTGTAATCTCAAATTCATTGAGTTTCATTTCTGATCAGGTTCTAACCAAGATTCTACTGACTTTGTCAGCGTCCTGGCATGTTCTTGCACACATTGTCAAAATGGACGGCCGCACCAAAGTTCTGTCTATAGACGGCCTCATATAACCGTTAACTAAAACGTTCGTCTTCACAGCAGTGGGAAACCAAACGCTTGTCCTGGGTTCTCTTCAATAGAGTCGGCCGTCAATGGCAGAGACCTCCTCAAGGCTGGGGTCTCTTCTAGCTCAAAGCTAGGGGTTGGCCGAGGTCACGGCTGGCTATCGTCTAGTCAAAGGACGGGTCATTTAGCTCGCTTTCAAATTCAAAAGACGGCGATTAAGGTTCGTGAGCTACGATATTGCATAGTGGACAGTCGACAACGGCGTAATATTTCCTGGACTCGCTGCTGTTGTCCTTTGAGATTTGGAATGGATGAAAGTTTTATGAAAGCATTTTTTACTCTGTGCAAAAAGCTTTCTTGTGCTCGTTCTTGATATTGTCACGGAGTCTTTAAAGCTGGGGTTTGTGTGAACTTCCAAGGGGGCGACTGGTCACGTGCGGGAACTCTGGGCCAGAGAATGGATGTACAGAGAATACATCAAAATGAAACACTGGAGTAAAAAAAGGAGGGTGGAGAGAGGATGAATTTGGCTATAAATATCTTCGATTGGCACATTCCCGGGTGAAAGTGTAGCTACAGATAAAAGGTTTATTGATGAAACTGCAGCACGTGAAAGTTGATTGTGGATAAGATTTGCATGCAAGTGACGGTCCGTCTTCTCTTTAACCCTCCCGCCCCCAGACGTAAAGCCCAATGTCCAAGAATTTTGAAACCAACAAATTATATTTCTTCTCTTCTTCTTTCGTTCACCAAATCTAAATCTGCAGATTTGTTCTTTTGAGAAAATGTACGGTTTTCTGCAGTTCTGGCAGAGCACCATAGAGTTTGACATCCAGATCCGGTGGGTTTGGGCCAATGTTTCTCATAGTGCTGAGAAGAGTGTGCAGTTCTGCAATATATGTTTTGAGGAGACTGGCTGCACTCACATGCGGCAGATGTTCCTATTTTAAACTTGGTGAACATATGGTGGTGGAGCCTATAATTGTGGCCAGTTCTTAGTCTGAACAATATCACTTGATCCTCTCTGTAAAATATCTTTAAAATGAATGGGAAAACAGAAAGAAAGAAAGAAGCAATTACCATGTTGTCAAGTAAAATTATTATATTGATAAATTAGAAATTGTTCAAAATGTAGGACAAATAGCACCGAGTGAGGTTTTCGAGATATGGTGCACCAGGCATTAGAGGGTTAACTCCCTTCCTCATCCCCCAGCCGTGTTCGCATTACTCGTTTTACCAGAGAGGTTTTTTTTTTCTTTATTCGCAAGTTTTGTTTCGTTTTCGTTACTCTGTTTTTATTCTTCCTCGTTTGGCTCCTCCTTTGAGAGGAGTCAAAATAACCGTATCGTTAGCGTGAGAGAACCCCCAGCGTTTACGTGTTCTTGCTGGACTGTCCAGTGCATGGTTTGCTGTGACCACAGCCGAGAGGTGTGCAGAAAGGGGGGGGGGCAGAGTGGGTGGGGGAAGGGGGAAGGGGGGGGGGCGGGGACAGCCCAGGGCGTCCATCTCAAAGGGCATTCAATCAAAGAGTGGAACTAAAATTACGCTTTTTGAAAATTGAAATTATCGCTGTTAACGTCTGTAAACAAGGCTGCCCTACAGTCCCACAAACTGGTAGGTGTGAATGTGGATCCGAGTTTTAATTAGCGAGACTAGAGTAGAGAACCTGTTAAGTGTAAATACTCTGTGTACTGCTGGTTAAGATAATATGAAAGGGGAGAGCGGGGTGCCTCCAATGTACGAAAAGCGCACACGAGGGGAAGGAGAGAGTATAAAGATGAGAATTAAAAGAAGCACCTAGATTTCTCTCTCTGCCTGGGCTTTCAACTTGACTCTTGAGTCAAAATCAAGCTGAGATTTCATGTGTGCAGAAATGGAAAGGGCAGTGGAATAGAGAGAATGTTTTCATGGTGCAAAGAAACACCGTTTCCGTTTACATGGAAACACTCTCCCTTTTTACTACTTGGTGGATTTTTGATTTTTCCATTGCCGCGTCCGTTTCCGTAGACATGAAAACCCAGCTTTACTCTTTTACTAAAAGGGTGGCAAATCTGGCAGATTCACATGCGCCGTCAGAAAAGACATAACAGCCTAAAATTAGATTTCTTTCCTGTAACAGCAGAAACGTCAGCCTATTACTTATACGTAAAAAAAACAACAACACGAGCTTGGTCTTTTGTTGTAAATATGTACTCACCCCAAGCGTTTTGCGCTGGAGACGCGCCCGTTTACGTACCTATCCCTAACCCCGTCCTTATCCTCAGTCCTAAATCTTATCGAATCCCTAACCCTACCCCCTACCCTTTCAACATCAAAAAAAAAAAAAAAAAACCCAGGAGAAAAAACAGAAAGAAAATCTGAAGAATAACGAAAAAAAAAGCTGTTGTAAGAAGTGTTTCGGGGGGAGCTCACTAGCTCTAGAGTCACAAAAGGCTTTAAAATACGTACCCCTAGCGCCAAAAAACTTGGGGGACGTACGTAGGCCTATTTGTAATAACATCTTTGGAAAAGAGAACATTTATCCTGATCTACGTTCTCTAGTACTTGATTTAAAAACTTTCATAAACATACAAAACTCTTTGAACATCTATGGAAAAAAAAAAAAACTCTTGAGAATTTTTACCTATGTAATAAAATTTGTACGGAACTAGGTAATTCTGTTTGTGAATTTATAAGCTGTGAATACCATTACCAAACATAAAATAAAGTTCACAAATTGACCGAGAAAAATGCGCAAAGTGGCCGTTATCGTGCTGACGTACCGTATAACCCAACTGGTAACTCCTCTACTTATTCCACTGTCGTGGGTCTACGTTGACCCAGACTCTATACATAGGTGAAATTACCTTGAGTGCTAATTTGCAGTTCGTGGGTCTCCTCAGACCCGGTGTTGCTACAGCGTGTAACCACACGATGGCATGACAGATATTAAAATTTTTCATTTTCATGGCAATATGTGGGTAAAGGCTTCACACGTGCATTACTTAATATCACCATTATATACAGCAAAGCTAACTTGGAACAAATATATACCAAAAACAGATTTTTGTCATGGTTTTTGTTATGGTCAAGTATTACTTCCACTATTACTACTGACCAACTACCACCATTCACCAGCGCTTCCAGTAAATGCTGATGTTTACAACTACTCCCGTTCCTATTACAGCCCTTACCATACTTCAAGCCGCCACCCCTACACTGTAGTACCTACTAACTGGCATTGGGGGCTCCAGTACAATTGTACCACCAAAAACCACTGCCACATCTACACCATTTTACCCTTCCACTTTGACTGGGCCCTACTCACCTCCTCTTTCTTTAAGAGCAAGCCACCACGGCCTTCTAAAGATTTTTAACTGCAAATCAAAGAAACTAGAGGGTAGAGCATTTACATCCTGTGTCCCACATATCTGGAACTCGCTGCCAAAATCATTGCGAGAGAAATTTACAGAGTTAAAACTCAGAACTGGTTTAAAGACACACTTTTTCCAAAACGCTTTCAGTTGTGATGTTTCGTTCCCAATTCATTTACTTTCTCAATTCATACACACACACACAGAGAGAGAGAGAGAGAGAGAGAGAGAGAGAGAGAGAGAGAGAGAGAGAAAGCACCTAGAGCAATTTTTTTATGAATTGGGCGATATATAAATGATCTTTATTATTATTATCATTACTATTTACTGCCAACATATCTTACTACTACTCCCATTACCAGTATTGCTATCAATAACAACTACCAACAATTATTCCTACCACAACTACTTTACCAGATGCTGGTATTACCAGCCATGACTATCAGAATATAGGCAGGGCAAGACATTAATGTGCAGCGGACTCTTGTCTCTGTCTGTCTCTCTTTCTTTACCACAATTATGTTTCTAGAGACAAGACTTGTTATTACCTAACTGTTTGTCGAAATGTTAAGAGTGTCAATGCGGCTATTCTGTCAGTGTGTATTGTCTGCCACCGTGTCCAGACTGTCAGTGTGTATTGTCTGCCACCGTGTCCAGTCTGCCAGTGTGTATTGTCTGCCACCGTGTCCAGTCTGTCAGTGTGTATTGTCTGCCACCGTGTCCAATCTGTCAGTGTGTATTGTCTGCCACCGTGTCCAGACTGTCAGTGTGTATTGTCTGCCACCGTGTCCAGTCTGTCAATGTGTATTGTCTGCCACCGTGTCCAGACTGTCAATGTGTATTGTCTGCCACCGTGTCCAGTCTGTCAATGTGTCTATCGTGTCACTGTACCTAACCTTCCAGCGTGTGCACTGTGTCAATGTATCCAGTCTGTCAATGTGTCCAGGCTGTCAATGTCTTCAGTCTGTCAATGTGTCCAGCCTGTCAATGTCTTCAGTCTGTCAATGTTCCAGTTTGTCAATGTGTCCAGTCTGTCAATGTGACCAGTCTGTCAATGTGTCCAGTATGTCAATCTGACCAACCTGTCAATGTGTCCAGACTGTCAATCTGTCCAATCTGTCAATGTATCTGTCAATGTGTTCAGTTTGTCACCATACCCAGTCTGTTAACGTGTTCACCTGTCGCATCCACCCAATAGTGGAGTGAATTAAACACATAAGCAACGAAAGAAGAAGAAAGTATATGTGGAACAGTTTTGTCTACCAATGTGGTAGTGACTGCAATAAAACGTCTTTACGAGAAATTGCCAAAAGAAGACATAAGACATAAGAAGCTGGGCCAAATCTTCTTAATGCATTTATTATGGTAGTTGAAAGATGGTATTATTTCACAGATGAGAGGCCCCGCTCGGTATTTCTAAGCCGTAATTAGCCTCAGTCTATAATTACCAGAAGTCTGTGAGAATGATACCCGTGTAAAACCCAATCAACTAATGTCCCTAAAGTGCTGGATTTTTCCGTCTCATTGTTCGCGTTCCATCCCTCTATCCTTTCTCTCCTTCCCTTTTCTCCTCCGGCCTCTTCCTCATTACCTTCCCCTCCTCCCCCAGGCATGAGTTGCTGAGACACTACCAACATATCTTCCATGCAAAACTATGCAAGAGTGACACACGTGGTGGAGTGGGTAGAGCGTTGGGCCAATGACAAGAAAACCTGTTTTACCGCTAACTTGAGTTTTTTTTTACTCTCAGGAAAAGTCGTCAATGATTTTTTTCGATACTGTCTTTCCTACTGCCATCAGGCCACAGCTGAAGGAAAAGGAAAGTATCAAAACCCACTCCCAACCCCCCCTTATCAGTTAGTGCCTCTCTTTCTTCGTCATTTCATCCACTTGATCCTCTCTCTTCAGCCACCAACTCCATCACAAGTGTGAAGATCCAACATGCCGTACAAGGCAGGAAAGCTAAGTCTGTAGACAGCTCCAGCGGCTGAATCATTAGCACGGGATGATTTGACACAAGTAATTATATTATAGCCAGCTATAGACAGCCATGATACGTTTCAAGGGGAGCCGCACCAGAGGAAACTAAAAGGATTTGTCTGCTTATTTTGGGGGGAAAAGTGAGTACTTGAAATGCATTACTTTCATTAGAGTTATTAAAATGTCAGGAAATTTAATTCTATGTTGGTGTGTAATCAACCCCATATCAAATTATTTAGCCTTTTAAGGTGCAGAGAAAAGCCGGCGAGAACAGTGAAACTCAAGGCGTAAAAATCCTAACTGAGAAGTCCGGTTAAATGCAACATCAAAGATCGTCTGATATGTTGAGAATAGGCGACAGTGACTTTATGCAGCTGGCAGTGTTGGTGATCATGGAAAGGAGATTAAGAGAAGGATATGGTCTCTTTTGCAGAAAAATATTAGTTTCTACAGGTAATAGGCACTGCCTGAACAATGTCTATCTATCTATCTATCTATCTATCTATCTATCTATCTATCTATCTATCTATCTATCTATCTATCTATCTATCTATCTATCTATCTATCTATCTATCTATCTATCTATCTATCTATCTATCTATCTATCTATCTATCTATCTATCTATCTACCTACCTATCTACCTACCTACCTACCTACCTACCTACCTACCTACCTACCTATCTATCTATCTATCTATCTATCTATCTATCTATCTATCTATCTATCTATCTATCTATCTATCTATCTATCTATCTATCTATCTGTCTGTCTGTCTGTCTGTCTGTCTGTCTGTCTTTCTGTCTGTCTGAGTGCCTATCTATCTATCTACCTCACCCTGTCTGTCTGTCTATCTATCTATCTATCTATCTATCTATCTATCTATCTATCTATCTATCTATCTATCTATCTATCTATCTATCTGTCTGTCTGTCTGTCTGTCTGTCTGTCTGTCTGTCTGTCTGTCTGTCTGTCTATCTATCTATCTATCTATCCGTCTGTCTGTCTGTCTGTCTGTCTATCTATCTGCATGTCTGTCTGTCTGACTGTCTACCTGTCTGTCTAATTGCCTGCCTACCTACCTACCCACCTACCTACCTACCTACCTACCTACCTACCTATCTACCTACCTACCTTCCTACCTACCTACCTTTCTATTTTCCGTCCATTAATCGCGTTTGTCCCTCTGTCTGTCTATCCATCCATGAGTTTGTCTGTCCAAATCCCAGGCTGCCTCACTGATCTGGCAGTTGTACAGTCTTCGTATACACGGTTACATCTACCTACCTATCTACTGACTGATCGATCTACTTACCTATCCGTGCGTTACCTTATATTTCGTGGATTTGAATATTTACCTACCTACCTACCTACCTATCCACATACCTACATACCGAGAGACCGAATGAGCGACGTATCTATCTACCTTACCTTAGCGCACTAACTTGCCATTCCTTACTTTACCAGACCGGTCTAGGAATGTCTACCTCCCAACCTACCTACCTATATACACGCCTAATCTGACCATCTCGCTCACTGGCAGATACTGTCACTTTTTTAAAAAAGAAACATTTCAATAAGTATTCACAGTCGAGGAAATCACTTGTACTGTTTTTATGTAAATCTCAGAAACGTAAATTATCCAGTTCGTTTCAATTAAAGAAATATAATATCTTTCAAATCTTTCATTTACACGGACTACCGTTTCTTCCTTTTCCAGATAAAAAAAAATTCGATC
>OZ007580.1:12182605-12225105 GCA_963931925.1 Onchidella celtica | reverse complement strand
CGCCGACTTCACTCACCCACTGATTCTCCTCTTCCATTACTGCCCTTGCTCCACTCTGATCAAGAATTGCATTGACGTTTGACAGGCACCACTGCGCTCCAAACAATGCTCACAATTTGCAATGTAAAACTTCGCCGTCAAAATGTTCTGGCCGGGTGTCATGCGGGCCTTGCAGGGTCACCGATCCCATTTTAACCCTGCAAATGAAATTAAATGAGATGGCCCGTCCGCTCCATTTTTAGCCTTGTGGCAAACCCCCCCCCCCCCCGAAATATCACCCTTACTTTCGGCACTTTCTCCCGCCTCCACTGTTTCCGCCCAAGTGGTCAAGGGGCAAACCAGACGTGAGCGGTCAGTGGAGCTGGACTAGAGAGACGACTGACCACACAGAACGGGACAAATCTGATGGAGTTGATGATTAGCTGGAGGATAAACCTGAATTTCGCCGTGCACACTCAACCCTTCCACCAGCTCATCTTGGACATGGCAAACCAAACTATCAACACAACAACAACGACAAAAACAGCAAGAATAACAAAAACAACAACTGCAACATGGAAAGCAGCAAACTCCTCGCAGAAGGCATTCTCTGTTCTGTGGTCAAAACCAGGACAAAGGCAAGCCACTATAGAGCCCTTTTGAGGGCTAAGAAAGTTAAGAAAGCCAGAAAGAGGACAGTAACGACAACAAAGAAACAAGAAAGGACACAAACAAGAACAAGTGAAGCGTAAATGCCGACAACAGCGATCCTCCTAAAACAAAGGCCTAACTGCGAACTCTGTGTATTCTGCAAGAATTATGGTGTAACAAAACAATCTATTAGTCTGTTTATATAATGCTCTATCATCCTCTGTGACGTCACCTGTACTCAAAACAGTCTCTATCTCTGTTTCCTTAGGACATATCTTTTTATTAACAAAGCCACCCTAGTACGAGACAACGTGCACAATATCCTGGCCTTATTGGTGGCGACAAGACTCCCTTCTGGAGTGGGCATGTGGGTTGCTCGCCTTGGGACTCCGTAAGGGAGCCAAGGAGGATAAGCTTAACTCTAACACAAGGAAATCAAAGCATAAGGAAATAGCAGATAACCAACTAATCATCTTCTGCTAGCTTACATCAGGTTACACTATAGGCCATTATCATATCATATTGTATTGTAAGGCTTCGCACTGTACTAGGTGAGTACTAACAATGAAGCGTCTAGAATAGGAACGAGCATGGGACAAAAAAAAACAAGGATGTTTAGCATCAGTGTCACTCTTGTCGTTCTCACTTTCATGTTAATGAGTGTCTTTAATATGTACAAACATGCACGGGCCTCCAAATCTATTGACATATGTTTCTCGTGAGCATAAGCAATGATACTAGATGGAATAAGGTGAGACAGCTAACGCTTTCAGGGTGCACAGATTTCGCACAACCGTCTAGCGGCGAATGCGCGGAAGTCTTGAACAGTGCCGTGTTTTACAAAGCCAGGAAGGGAAAATATTGAAGTTTGTTCATTGTTCAGCTATCGCTGTAGGCCTTGACTGACGTCACTTCTTCTGTAATTATAACTCATATCGCTGTGGGAAAACTTAAACAATTTTTTTTTTGTCGCAATAGCAGTATAACAAATCTGCATCATTAATTTACCATTATATCAAGCGTTCTTTTCTTGCTATGCGCCGTGGGCCCCGCCCCCGATCAGCGCACAAACTGTGTGAACGATTTTTTTTAGAGGTGCGAAGCTAAGGAATGTCTCATCTTATCGTTTGTCGTGAGTTCTAGCCGACCCCGGCAAAGATAAATTTTGCAAATTTCCTTTGTATCACATCCAGCTGTATATCTAGGTATAGGTCGCATTATATAAACAGACTAATAGATTGTTTTGTTACACAATAATTCTTGCAGAATACACAGATGTGAAAAGTTGACTTTCGGCCGGCACTGTGTAAATAGTGACGTGGAGCACAATTTCCTGTCACACTTTTCGGTTATATCCGATGAAAATGCGCCTCTGTTTTTGCGACTCAAAATATTTTAATATAGCTCATAGTAAATACTGATTTTTGTTCGAAATGAATGTGTCCACGTAACTCTTCCTCAAAAATTGATACAGTACACCAAGTTTCATAATTTTTGATGACGTAGTCGCGAAGTTTTAGCTGCTTACAGGTTCACCTTCTAGCTCCATTACAGTAAGATAAGTGATCTTATCCACAGCATCCTCTCCGCTATTTTCGTGGAAATATGACGTATGAAAAATTCTCGTTACCTCTCGCGGTGAAGAATGGAGCGGAACGGATGCTGTGGACAAGTATACAGAGGCGAAGAGTGTTTTGCGTCATTGTCCGTAAAAATAGCGGAGCGGAGCGGATGCTGTGGACTAAAGCAGTAACAATGCGGCTACGAGTGTTGGACCACACCTACATCCGTAAGATGGGAAATATCGAACGTACCATAGCTGCTTCCCAATCGCCAGTCATTTGTTCTCAAGAAAGCTAAAGGCCCATGGAGATGGAGAAAGTAGATTACCCAGTGCTGTGCATGTGTGTGTGTGCGTATGTATGTGTGTGTACGTATGTGTGTGTGAGATAGATAGATAGATAGATAGCTAGATAGATAGATAGATAGATAGATAGATAGATAGATAGATAGATAGATAGATAGATAGATAGATAGATAGATAGATGGATAGATAAATAGATAGATAGATAGATAGATAGATAGATAGATAGATAGATAGATAGATAGATAGATAGATAGATAGATAGATAGATAGATAGATAGATAGATAGAGAGTATAAGTTTGTTTCAACTCTCTACGTAACGTACGAGCATATACCTCAAATAGCGTCCTCTTGACAGGAGTTTCATAATATCTGATCATCTAGGCTTTGGGCTGGCAAGTCAGTAAGCACCAGCCGGCCGTTTTTACCGAACCAGACGCCGCCCCCCCCCATCCCTACCCCTGCCAATGGCCAACAGAGCAAACTGACATAATACAGCAAGTTGCAGTTGTCTTTAAATACAAGCATCACTTAAAGATAAAAACGAACTAAGAGATGATTACTAAACAGATTAATAATAATAATAATGGATTCCATTTGTATAGCACATATCCATTTATATTGCTCTATGCGCTTTACAGAAGCAACATGTCAACCACAGAGCAGAATGGAGCGCCTGCGAAGCGCTCAACACACTGCACTGCTTCTTTCTCTCCCCCTGTCTCGCTCACTCTTTCTCTCTCTATTTCAGAGCAAATTATAACG
This sequence comes from Onchidella celtica, assembly GCA_963931925.1. NCBI lineage: Eukaryota > Metazoa > Mollusca > Gastropoda > Systellommatophora > Onchidiidae > Onchidella > Onchidella celtica. Next base: position 12,221,845 of record OZ007580.1, on the reverse strand, counting down.
CAGCCTATTAGGCGCAGTTCACAACTCACAACAGTTCAAAACTCACAACTCAAATAATATTTGAATATTTATTAATAATAATATAATTTAATAATGAATAATAAATTTTGTTGTTGCTGGTGGGGGGGGGGGGGTGATATGGATAAATTTTAATCTATTAATTGCAATTATGTTATCCACTGCCGCCCCCTCCTCTCTCCCCCGGGTGACATCAATTCTCCAGCCCCATTATTGCTTTCCCCCATCCCTAATCCACCCACCTATGAGGACACGCCCATGTGGGATACCAAACATCGCACCACACCCATTTCTTTTCTTCATTTTTTTTTCCGGCATAAAATCAACCACATCTACGCTATCAACCGGCAAAAACGAAAAATGAAAAACGGAAAAAAATTCTTCGGCTCTTCAGCCTTTTCATGGTGCTAATTGAAGATTCTGATCTGCCGCTGGACGCTTGGCTCAGACCCGACCCCTTGACAAACCTCAAGGTCATCCAGCACTGACCTGAAGGTCACGCAGAGAAACGTTTCCTTATTCTGAGCTCATTTTCGCTGTTGTCTGAAACCGGGCGGTCCCGTCATCAATTCTGTCAGCCTCGTCTTTCAATGATTGCAAGAGAAGAAGAAGAGTGTGACTGAGGATGGTGAAAGAGGGAATGAATGAACCGTGTTCTCCTTGATGCTTTGGCGGCGGGGCGTGCAGTGATAAAGAGATGAATATGAAATCTTTGGTTCAGTTTGACACTGACGGGCAGGAGTTCTGACTCTGTGATGGTGTGAGCCGATTCCTGGATGACAGGGTCTTGAATAGACGCCTGGACGTGAGAGATCATTGCATTGCTGAAATTCTGTTTGATATTTGCATCAACATCAGGCCAGAATTCTGTTGTGTTACGACAAAAGACGGTATGGTCCAAAAAAATAAAAACCAGGAGTAGGAAGAAGACCAAAAATGATATGCCGCGTTGCACTCTGCGTTATACCAGAGAGTATGTATAATGCATAGAGAAAAATCTCTGCTGCCAAATCACGAAACTAGGTTGCTGCTAGGAAAAAAACAACAACTATACAGAGCCGTTTGTAAGCCTTTACTCCCCGTGGAAATGAGCAAACGATTATTGTTTACCGCAGCGACTTACTTTTCTCTCCATACTAACAGTGGTTTCGAGGAGTCTCCCGTGTCTCGCAGTGCAAACCGGCCAACAGTGAACCCTCCCTATACAGTCATACTATACTCTCTGGTTATACTTTGTTGAGTTTTCATTTTGTGATGACCAAAGGAAGCCATTCGTCATACAAGGGTTAACTCAGATGGAGGGATAGAGTGCATTTCATTCTACATGATTGTATAAAAGTGTTCTAAAAAGTGACTTGGGTGTGCGCTGTGGACCCAGATTGTACGAGTGGCGTGTTTTGTGCAGATCCAGAATCATCTTGCGATAGATCTTCTCGACTTGTGAAATAGAACGAGAAAAAGTGGAGAGAAATCTGACGTGTGTTATCTTTTAATGTATTGTTCTTACAAGTACGTACGTCCCCCAAAGTTTTTGCGCTAGGGGTGCGTATTTTAAGCCTTTTGTGGTTCCAAAGTTAGGGAGCATTTCGGGAGGAGCTCTCTACTCTGGAGTCACAAAATATTTCAAAATACGTGCCCCAAGCGCAAAAAACTTCGAGGACATGAATACTTGTAACAACATTCTTGAACAAGTACATTACCCAGTTCACTAAACCCTTCCCATTCCACATCTTATTTGCACCATAAGAACCTTAGTGGTTAAAGGGGTGGGTGGGGCAGGGAGGATTTATGCAAAATGGGTAACACATAGCACACGATGTCGGCATTGGCATGCAGCAGAAGCATTATGTTCAGTGAACCCACTTGTGACTGTCCATTTTTTGTTTTGTTTTTTTGCCAGTGTTAATTTAGTTGACATTTCTGGTTGGGCTGGGGAACTTTCAAAAGATGGGGGACAAAAGAGAGAACGAAAATGAATGACAAAAGTTATTTGGTTTTCACTGTGAAAGGCCACAGGTTAAATTTTGAAGACATGTTAACGCCAAAGTCTACACTGTTCGAGGCAAGCTGGGCTTAAGCGGCAGATTTAATGTACTAGTGTCAGGTGGACAAGTGAAGGGTCACAGAACAGAGATACTACTGCCAGAAGTAGTAGAAGGCAAGGCAGGAATACGTCATCAATTTTGCCTACCTGCGCCATTTTGGATGAGATCAGTTGTTCGTAACCAGGCACGCGGGTAGCGATGTTTAATGTATCATCAGAGAGTATATATTTATAGAGAGATCTCACTTCCGCCACATAGCGAAACTAGGTCACGGCAGTAAAAGAGACCGTCATCATCAATGACAGTGTGCGTATCTGTTTACTGTGATTTGTTAATATTTTTGGGTTGATTGAAACTATTTAGAGCTGTTTGTAAGATTTTACTCCCCGTGCAAATATAAAAACGGATATTGTTTACTGCCGAATAAATCAAATAAAGTTGCATTTCATCCAAAATGGTGGTGTGCATACTTCCTGTAGGTACAAAAAGGGGGATTCTTTCGCTTCTGGTACTTTCCTGTTCTGTGGTGAAGGCTTGACTTGAAAATTGTGAATCAAACTCTTCGACCAACTATATCGGTGGCATCTTCAAAAGACCGGAAAGAGTCAATACCAAAAGATTGGTTGGTATCATTAGGTGCAGAAAAGGCTGCAAAGGGTCGTTCAGAAAAATCAGCCAGTATCTTTTATATAATTTTATTGCACAGAGATTGGTGTATAGACAGCGGTGTAGATTACGCTTTCATTCTCTACTAATCTCCTATAGTCAGCGGTGTAGATTACCCTTTCATTCTATACTAATCTCCAACTCACCCCACCCCTCTTTACACACACACACACACCCACCCACCCACATAGACACATTAGCAAAGCTGTCCAGACTTGGGTACATCTTGTTTCCTCTGTAATGACGTCATTTTCCTTTCTATTTTTTTTTTCAGGTGTTTTTGCCCGGTTTGAATGACTGGATGACTAAGGATAACTCGGTTTGTCCTCACTTAACCCTGCCTGCTAGCAGTCTCTCCCACTCCCCCATTCCCCCACCCCCCAACCCCGGCATTGCCCGTACACTTGAACTAAACTGGCTTTGGTGGGGGAGGGGGGGGAGGAGGAATTCAAGAGGCTGGAATTATGTGTGCGCTCACCCCCTAGCGGGATCTTTCACTTGTTGTGTTGACAAAGAGCTACATGAACGCCTATGTGAACTGAAGTTTTTGTATTTATGAAACTTTAATGCCAGCATAAAATACGACTGCTTAGCAAACATCATCGTTTAGCGAACCCCCGACCGTCAGCCATTGATCGCCCGGACCCATTACTCCGCGTGTTTTCCAAATCTGGGATAAAAGCATTACTATTGCAGTCGGAGATAAAAGTACGAGGTTGGGGTTGAAAGCGGCCCAGAATGCATATCAAAGAGCGATACAGCGGCAGCCATCGCCACGATCAAATTAAATGAGTGATGTTAAGGCGTAGATTCACAAACGCTTTTCCCACATAATACATGTTTTTTGATGGGTATTTTTTTCACAGAGCTCTTCCATCAAACTGAACAGTGTGGCACAAAAGGTGCGGATTAATAAGTAATGTCTTCTTTTGTGGAGCCAGGACGGGCGGTCTATTGAGCCCTGGCTCTTCGTATTGTCGCCCGCCGGCGGGATAACCTCATGCATCGCCGGGTGCAATTTTTGTTCTGAGTTGCCAACAAATGGGGAGAAAATAAGCGCAGAATGGAAGGTTGTCCTGGCTGAAAGGCCCAAGACTTGGGGCGCATGCGGACCTTGTATAGAACTTCTATAGCGCCATTATCACCACTATTGTGACGCCTATGAATACCATTTCCAATTTGGCATAATCTCGCTAGGGAAACTATGAAAGAAATGCGTTCATTGGTTTCGATTTTTTTCTCCCTTTCTCCAAATACCACCCCCCCCCCCCGGAGTCCTCCTTTCCTCTCTTTCCCCACTCTCTGTTCCATCGTCAAAGTCGAGTATTCAGACGCACGTTGTGTAATGTTTTCATTTCAAGCCAAACCAAGGAAGCCTTTCCACTGGCAATGGCCTTTCAATACAGACAAGTTCTGGCATCCTCACTCTGCCTAGAACACTTTCACTCCTCTCTATTTCCTCTTCATTCCGCTGGCTCTGCACGGGGATTGATTTCCCCATTCACATCCACAAACTTCCTTGGGTTTTCTTCCCCCCTCGTCACTGCTCTCGGGCTTAGTTGGCATTCTGGGTGTCGCTCGTCTTGAGCAAATCATATTTGCACACCCAAGCAGATTGCTTATGGCATGGAGGCTTGGTGTTTCTTGCCTAGGCCTCCGTCTCAAACAGTTGCCCCAGTTGATGGTCGCCAACTTACTCTAGTTTATATATCATCACTCCACTGTCTTCTCTTGCGTTTTTCTTTTCTGTTATTTGAAGTGTCTGATTCGTAAGCTACCTGAATCAGAAGTCACATTAACCCTTTCAGTGATCGCTCAGTAAAATGTGAACAGCTTTGTGCTTAGATGACCGTAAATATCATTGTTCCGCAGATCATTTTTACATTACAAACAGGTATTACCATTTCAAGTCATATCTTCTGCATGAAACGTTGGCACTTAGGATCTACGCAAAACTATTTTTAACAAAAATTAGTTTTACAGAATTTGCAGTCAAAGGCTTAACGGCATATGCTAAGGTCACATTTGTTCACTTAAGCTACATTAATGACGAAAGTTTAACATTAGTTCACTTGAAGTCACAATAGGGACGTACGCTTTAGTCTTATTTGTTCATTTGAAGTCACACTAACGTCGTAAGCTAAAGCCACACGAGTTCACCTGACGTCACATCTACGACTAACGATAAAGTCAGATAGTTCATCTAAAGCCACCATAGACGAATTACACAAATCGTGGGATCTATCGTCCAAGACGGAATCGTGAAAGTCTGACACGGTTAAAAAGTTAAAAAAAAACAAACAAACATGGACAACAGTTACTCAATTTCCTCTAACTCCCCCCTCCCACCCCCCCCCCCCCACAAAAAAAAAGTGGAGTGATATCTCGGTTTTCCTAGTCCCTATTATAAGAAAATGACATTTTATCTACGGGATTTAGAATATTCATATGCCTTTAAAACAGGAGAAAAACCGAGTTACCAGATTATTTTGTAACAGTTCAACACGTATAATGACCAGGTTAATGAGTTTAATTTTCTCTGACTTTGATGGTTTCACTCAAAACTGTGGTGAATCAACAAACTGATGACAGCTGCTACTGGGTGACATATCATGTTGCTGCTACCGCTACTGCTGCTGCTGATGATGGTGGTGATGGACATAACGAAGATAATGATGATGATAAGGACTACAACTACGACGACAATGATGATGATGAAGATGGTGATGATGATGATGATGAAGATGATGATGATGTGATGAAAATAATGATAATGAAGTTGAAGACGACGACGATGATGATGGTAATGATGTGGTGAAAAGGATGGTCCTGAAGACAGGCCGACGATGATGAGGAGGAGATGATGGTGATGATGAAAATGATGATGATAATGATGATGCTGAAGACCACGACAATAACGATGATGAGGAGGATGGTGATGATGAAAATGATGATGATAATGATGATGCTGAAGACCACGACAATAACGATGATGAGGAGGATGGTGATGATGATGATGATGATGATGAAACTGATGATGGTAATGATGATAATGATGCTGCTGATGACGACGTCGATGATGAGGAGGAAGAGGTGGTGATGATAGTGATAATTCGGGCACACTTTGACTACAACCGCTTCATTTACGACATTTACGTCACAAACATCAGCCGCCCGTCCATCATTTAACAGCCAAACTCAGCCATCATCGCCGTAGTTTTTTTTTGTCTGTTTAATCATCACATTCAAAACAACAACAAAATAAAAATGCATTATATCTCTTGGCGAAGACGAAACTGCCATCAAGCGTTTTGTAATCAATCGACTTCAGCATCATCTGTAATGGATTTACACCCTATTTCCTCTCCGCCACCCCCCCCCCCCTTCTCCCATCAGGCCACATTTCTGGTCTAAGAAATTTTTAATTTGCATCTCAGAAATTGTCCGTCTGTCTGTCTGTCTGTCTCTAGCCGACCAGGTTTGATGCATTCCTGGCCTGTACTCACGTGATCCTTTCCTAAAGTTCCCCTCCTGTGCCCCCTCCCCTCCACGTCTCACCAATTCTAATTTCTGCATCGCCCATTGCCCCACCCCCCCCCCCCACTGTCCGTACCTCACCCCCCCCCCCCCCCCCAAATCCTCGACCTGAACTATGAAAGCTGTCTCCGATCTCCCAAGCCGGGGCAGGAAGAGAGAGGAAGAAATCACAAAGACACTCAGCGGCGAATGAAGAAAGATCTCTTCAGAATGAGAGCTGAAGTGCGGGAGAAACATCAAAATTTCTATTGGTGAAGAGCTGAGGCCGCCAAATTGGGGGAAAACTTTTGAGAAAAGTCATTTGTCGTAATTGTCTTGGTAAACACGACGGATATGACAGGAATTCAACGGCCGCCATTATCTCGCAGAATCTCGTGAATTCTCATAGAAGTCCGTCTTGTGTTCATCAATTCCGGCTCTTGTGTGCTGTTTGGAGAAGAAGAGAGGGGGCGCGGAGCTAGTGGCTCGGCACGCTAAATCAGGTAAACACCAGATTGTAACACGCTCGTCAATAAGAAACGACACTCGTAGCCCCTCTTCAATTCATCCCTCGATGCCAAAGAATGGTGGAATTAAAAAGGGGGAAACTGAGAGCAGCTTTTCCATTTATTTTTTTTTCCACCCCATTTTCTTTCATGTCACAAAAAAGAGGGAGATAATGATGAACAGTCAAGGAACTCTGTCTGCAATTTACACCAGGAGGTCAGGCACGTGGAAAAAGGTCAGGGAAAAAACAACTAACAAACAAGAGCAGAGAGTGGCAGAGAGAGGGAGAGAGAGAGAGTGATCGAGACGTCAGGTGGACAAACACAATATTTACAATTCAAATTTTTGGAAATGGTGTCAACATTTCATTTTTCTAGGCAGAGATTGTCAAGTTGTCAAAACCTCCAAATAGCAGACAAATTTGTGAGTTGAGTTTCATTTTTGGATAAAAATCCAAATGGATGCTTGGCTGGCAAAGATTTTCTGTGTGGCGCGGATGTGTGTTTGTTTATTTGTCTGGGTGTAATTGTATGTATGTGAGGAATTCTGAGGTTTTCCAGTCTCATTTCATTTGAATATTGAGAGGTCTCTGCGTGTATGTGTGTGTGTGTGTGTGTGTGTGCGTGCGCACGCGTGTGTGTGTGCGTGCGCGTGCGTGTGTGTGTGTGTGTGTGTGTGTGCTCTTTCATAAAGTAATTTTTTTCTTTCTTTTTTTTTTTTTCCCCTTATTATTATTCTCCATATTATTTTTCAACGTATCTTCTCTCATCTTTTGTCTGGCTCTCAGTTTCTAGGATTTCCCATCCATCATAATATTCTTTTTTTTTTGCCTTCAGTCTATCCAGAGTTAAAATGTGTTGACAAAAGGAATTCTAGAGGTTGCCAACATTGCAGGGACGCCTGGAATGACAATGTGTCCCCTTAGAATGACCAGGTTCCAACTCCTTTCCATCAACTTTTGAGAAATCTAGGATTTGAAGTTTCATGTAATCATAGCTTTTAGAGCAAAGAATTGTTTTTTCTTTTTAGTAACACTTGCAAATTACACACCGAACCTGCTTGATACTTTGACACACAATGGAGAAGGCCCGTAGAAGTAATGTGTAGTGCGTAACTCACTTCAGTCAAAAGGTGGAGATAGAACCTTGTCATTCTGGTAAATGTGAGAAAATCTTGTGTTTCATATTGGAAACAGTACCGAGTTTTATCCATCACCAGATATTTCTCCAATTCGTAAGACGCTGGTCCGGGTGCCCCTTCAGGAAAGAATAGACTTTAAGATTTCGTGCTTCATTTTTAAATGTTTAAACGGGTTAGCCCCAGAATATCTTTCAGAGCTAGTGGAATCATACCAGCCATCACGCACTTTAGATCAGTAGACGAGAAACGTCTTGAGGCTACACCAACAGTCAGATTGTCGCTTTGTGAGAAAGTTTTTTACTATTGGTGGGCCTGAATTATTGTGGAACAACATCAGCGTTGACACCAGAAAAAGTGAAAACATCGTCAAATTTAAAAATAGGCTCAAAACTGAATTATTTAGGACTGTTTTCATTGAAACTGAATGATGTCCGTTTTTTGGTCTCACAGGCTTGAGGATAAGAGTAGATCAAATGTTTGTTAATGTGTGTGAGTGGGAGCACGAATAACTGATTTTATGTTAATCCTGTTTTTAATTTTAGTTCATCGTCTTAGAGCACGTCATTTTTTTGTGTGGATTTGAGCGCTATACAAGTTAATCATTACATTATATTACATTACATTACATTACATTACATTACAGGCTTCGTTTTCTCCATAGTCTATTCTAGCCTGGACATATAGTTTCAGGGACTGACTGAAGTATCCTTGACCACATCGCACCTGTCGGTCTGACCAATGTGTTGTGGACACTTCTGGTGGAAAAGACCTGCGAAATTACAAAGTTAAATATTATACCTTATAGTTGAAAAGATCTATGGTCTTATGAAATAAATATGGTCAGTTTGGTGGATGTCTTAAGCTGGGTTTTCATGCGTACGGAAACGGCAACGGAAACACCAAAACCCCATTAAGTAGTGAAATAGAAAGAATATTGTCATTTGTACGAGAACGCCGTTTCTGTACACATAGAAACACTCTTTCTTTTTACAACTTGATCGATATTTGACGTTTCCGTTTGCCTTTCCGTACACATGAAAACCCAGCTTAAACCACCTTTGACTCCACAACAGGGTGGTCATCTGGTGGTGACTACGTTTCCCGCTGTCGGGTGTTTGTGTAGTTCAACCGAGAGAATTTTTGTCGTCATTTTCCACAGGCAGTCATGGAGGACACTCCATTGGAGTCTTACTGGTGGTGGCTGTGCCAGTGGTCCACTGCCATACCACCAGGACAGATGTAAGTACCCCACTGTTCACTGTTAGGCCGGTAGCGCCTTGAGTCTGTGTTTTCCCGGTGTTAGTGAGAGGTGTGGAGTATGGGGTTAAACGGAACCTCGCTCTCTAGTGAGACTAAAACAAATCTGTCTCGTGAGTTGATTCAGAGGATGTTCAAGTCTGGGGTTCAAAACCCACGCAAAAGCAGGCTTGACTGTGTGCGCCACCAGGAAATTGACGAGGACATGACCATCAGAAGAGAGTAGGACATCAGCTGAAGATGTGTGGAACACGCTAACTGGTAACTTCGTGTTGTTTGGCCCGGCACAAGTCGGCAACTTCCGGGGCGTCACCAACACTTAACTAGTAGGAGAAACCTTCCAGGGGAGCGATCAGTTCGGTTTACACATTTCTAACTTGGGGGCAGGGGAGCAACAGCCTTAGACTGAGGCCCTCGGGAGTCAAAGATCTTCTCTTTCCACTTTGCGCAGTCATCATTCTTTGGTTTTCCCGAGACTGTTAAAAATGCGTTAAAATAAAGGTAAATAGGCCTTGCAGCGGACAGTTTAGACCTGGCTCAGAGACAGTTTTATCCATTGTCCTGCTCTCATCAAGAACGACCATTCGATTGTCTGGGCTTCCTGTGTCACCGAGCAAATGGCCAATCAGAAATATTCTAATACGACCATTTCATATTTTTATGAGTTCTGAGCGCACTGAGAAGTTTGACAACTGGCAACTCAGTCGGAAAATATTGAGTTTTCAAACAATGATAATAAGCTCGCGTGTCATTGTCTAATTTACAGCTGGTATTTTCTACCACTGGTCTCCAAGCAAGTTCAGTCAATGTTTTCACTATTCAATCATCTTTTAATCCCCCAATCACCAAGGAAAAGACTTGCCGTTTGTGTCTCTCGACTGTGTCTCAGACAGCTGTTAATGTGCCACTTTCCCCCATCATCTCCACGTGTGTCACTGGCCAGAACAATACCTCTCAACGCTTGCAGTGAAGTGAAATAGAAACCTTTTCTCTAACACCAGTTGGCCTTGCGTCATGTGGCAACACAACCTATTGGTGCGCTGGTGATTTGGTTCAATTAGATCGGTTTTGGCAGAAACAATTAGCAAGCGAGGTTGGACACACCTGAATGGGCGTATTGTAACTGCTCTCGCCTACGGAAGAAAAGCCACCCGCGTGTACGGACGCACTCCCAGGTCGTCAGCTACTGCCAGTTTCTACTGACACAAGCGAGCAATCCAGTCTTCATGTAGCAAGTTTGTTGAAACTCCATTCGTTGTGTACCCCAATGTTTTTACCTGCAGCAATCCATCTACTGTAACACTGCTAGACCACTGTTTTACACCTACAACGGAGCTTACAAAGTCTACGTCAGGCCAGAACTTCTGTCTAGATTTGTTGGTACCGAAAACTGCCGCCAGCTAACGACAAAACATTGACTTAAGCTTCGGACCAATCATGTTTCGAATACTAAACTGTTTAGTTTATAAGAAAACAAATTAAAATAATATATCAAACAGCTTCATGTTTTCAGTCTTCGATATCCACGGGATCTTTTGTCAGGCTCAACATTAATGATGATATTATTATTAGCTCTGGTCATGGCAGAGGATGTCAGTGTTCCGGTGGACAGTCTTGTCGTGATGACTGAATAAATCCATGTGACAGTGTGTAAAACTTGACAGTGATGACAGAGAATGTCCTTGTCCTGGTAGACAAATGTCGCTTTACGATGACTGAAGATTTCTCTGTACGAGTGGATAGAATCAACAGGATGGATGAATGGATGAATGGGTGGATGGATGGATGGGTGGGCGGATGGATGGATGGATGGATGGCTTGAGGATGGATGGACAGATGGACGGACTGATGGAGGGATGGGTAGGTGGATGGATGTATGAATGGATGGATGGATAGATGGACAGATGGATAGATGGATAGATGGACGTATAGATAGATGGATAGATAGATGGATGGATATATGGATGGATGTGTGGATGGATGGATGGATGGATAGATAAAGGGTGGGTGAAACGACGGAGAGGGCAAGTGAATGGATGGAAGAGTAGGCGGATGGGTTGGTAAATATATTAATAGTGTATATTACATGGTTTATTATTGACTGGTTGGTAAATTAATTGAGTGACAGACTGATTGACCGATCGGTTGGTTGAGTACACAATCTATACATGATGCGAGATCACTTTTGTCATAAAAAACAGTGGAGAGTATGTGTTTTAATCCTGGGATAATAAAACAGCCAATTAGCATGTTTGGAACTTTATCATTTTGTCTACCTACGTGTCTTCACTGTCTTCTGTTAAAACCTGCCACAATTCTGGCAGTGTTGTCAGCTGTACTTGCCGAATGAAATTCACGAACCTCACAGTTTCTTAAAGCTTTGGATAGTGAAAGCATCTGTGAACTTTTTCCTCGTAAAAAAAAACAAACAAAAACGAATGTGCCTGACGACTGTTAAATTTTTTAATGTTTAAACGGACTAGCCCCAGAATATCTTTCAGAGCTGGTGAAATCATACCAGCCATTACGCACTTTAAAATCAGTGGACGAGAAACTTCTTGAGACACTCACAGTCAGATAATCACTTTGGTGAAAACGCTTTTTTTTTTTATAGGTGGCCTAACTTGTGGAACAACATCAGCGTTGACACCAGGAAAAGTGAAAACATGGTCATATTTAAAAATAGGACCAAAACTGAATTGTTTAGGATTGTTTTCATTGAAGCTGAATGATGTCCTTTTTTTGGTCTCAGAGGTTTGAGGATGTGTGTGAGTGGGAGCATGATGAATTGATTTTTTGTTAATCCTGTTTTAAAAATCTTAGTTCAGCGCTTTGGAAAACGTCATTTTTTTGTGGATTTGAGAGCTATACAGGTTAATTAGTACATTACATTTACATTACAATAATTTCCTTATTTCAAATTTAAAAAAACAAACCAAAACTCAACCAAAACATGCGAAATATGACTTAAGGCTGTCCTGTGTGCCGTGTAGATGTAAGAAAGAAAAATGAATTATCAACGTCAACAACGAGCCTGTGATGTCTCTTTGTGTACAATTGTTAAAAGCGTCGGAAATATTGGTTTCTTGAATAATTACTCTAAGTTTCATTTACCATTGCAACTTCAAACCATTCTGTTTATTCTTTCTTCCATAGTTTGTGGTCATTATTTAAAAGTAATATATATTTTGGTGACTGCCATTTTATTTAACACAATGAATTGTCCAAGGGAGTAATCATTATACATTAGAGCCTGCCATTTCTGTTCACAGAGTGACACGGCGGGCGTGACTTCAACAAAATGCGTTTGTTCAGACCATCGTGAATAGTACGTCACAAAATCAGGAATTCTGTTAAGGGGTGGGCAAGAAGGTCGTTCATCCAGTCTGAAAGTATATTTTGACTTTGTATAAGCTTCTTTGTTGATAGTGTGCTCATGTTATGTCATTGTGATCATTGTGTGTGTGTATATATATACATATATATATGTGTGTGTGTGTGTGTGACTGTATGTGGAACTGTGTGTGAGTGTATGTGAGACTGCGTGTGTGTGTTTGAGTGTATGGTGCATTTCGGCTTAAGAGGACTTATCTGTATTGTAGTTTTATCCTCATCTCTCACAGTAAGTTACCAGTAATGAACAGTGAAAGAATGGCTTCACTAGATGCATGTTGGAGTGTCACTGTATACTGGCATACCAAACCCTCGCCAACCGTGTGTCAACATGTAACTGTATATTATAAATTTGTCAATTGCATGTTGCTAAATCTCCGTATGATAGATGTTTACTAATTGTGTGTTTATGTACCATTGTATACTATATAGTTGTTTACCAATTGTATGTTGCTGTAACACCGTATACTAGATGTTTACCAATTGTGTGTTGATGTAACATTGTATACTAGATGTTTATCAATTATGTGTTGATGTAACACCGTATACTGGATGTTTACCAATTGTATGTAGATGTATCATTGTATATTAGATGTTTACCAACTGTGTGTTGATGTAACATTGTGTACTAGATGTTTACCAGCTGTGTGTTAATGTAACACAGTATACTAATTGTTTACTACTTGTGTGTGGATGTAAACCGTACAATAGATGTTTACCAGTTGCAAGTTTGATGTAACACCGTATACCAGTTGTTCACCAACTGAAAGTTGGTGCATCACTGTATGCCAGACGTTTACCACTTGTATGTTAATATGTTACTGTATACCACTAGACGTTCACCAACTGCATGCTGATCTATCACTAGATACCAGAGGTCCGCCAGTTGTATGCTGATATAACCATGTATACTAGCCATTTACCAGTTGTGTGTTACCGTATCACCGTATACTGTAACTAGGCGCTTTCCATTTTTCGTGCTGATATTTCACCGAAAACTGGAGGTTAAGTGCTGAATTATCCCTGTTTACTGGGCATTTATGGCGCATGTTATTTTATGTATTTATTTATTTATTTACTTACTGTTTGTTTGTTTAATATTTACTCTGGTTTCTCCAATAGAAAGAGTGACCAGCTGCAGTAGAAAACATGTTGTCAAAACAAACAGAAAAAGGGCCAGCTCGGTGATGCGCGCAAATAGTTCTTTGAGAGTCAGTGTACTCACAACAATACAGAAAACAATGTACACAAGAGGCCAGTGTTTCTATAGCCAGGAAAGAAGTATGCAGAAGCTATTGAATCTCTTGGACAATTTCACCTAAATTATTCACCTTGTTCTGTGCTCTATTCTTTTGTTGGCAAAGGTTTGATTGTGTGGCAGACAAAAACCTTAATGAATTACCGACCCTTACGTCAGGGGACAAAACAATTGTGCGCGTGAGGCGGAGAGAGAGGGAGAAAGAGAGAGAGAAAGAGAACTATAGCAAGCTCGCCCGGGGTCGCATCAGTTTGGGTTGTTGGAGGACGAATCCATCTGGCTATTGGACAGGATCGAATCTTTCGATTTGAGGTCATAGTGATTGATGCACGTCAAGTGAGACAATATAATAATACAAAAAAAAAAGGTGTCCAGTGTCCATTTTTGAAATCTCACATTCTCAGTTTTATTTGGTCATTGCAGATTTGGAAATGGATTATCTTACGCGAGGATTTGCTACATATAGATTTTGATTTTTGCCAATTTTTGACTCGTGTCTTTACGGTGTTTTTTTATTGTGTGTATGTATGTGTTTGTTTGTTTGTTTTCTTTTATTTTTCACCTATTTTTCTCTGACTTCTCAATCAAGACATGGATTGGGAGATGAATGCAGTGAAGAAGAATGTGAAAAGACTGGCAATGATACCTTGATAAGGATCGGAATTGATAAAGGACAACAGTGATGATTGAAGAGAGATGATAATAATATATTGATATGAGCTGATAATGACGTGGGAGGACGATGACGTTGACTACACTGAGTAATGACGTCGGATTGATAACGCACCATGACGTCATGTTACCTGTTTTCTATACACTAAACGAACAGAGATTGGTCTAAGTTTGGACAAAGCACGTCGACACAATAACAGACATACTGTGCTAGAAAGGAGCAAGACAATAGACAGAATACAACAGAGAAATAAGACAGACAAAAGCCATGTCAGACGCGTCCACCAACCATCAAATAACAAAATTGGTGACCCTAAAGTGATATTCGAGACAAAGTCCTATATCGTTGACTCACCAGTGTGCAAACGGTTTCAGAGTATCGATACCTCCCAGTCGTGATTGTGCCATGCTCCAGCTATTGTTCCAGTCCACATACCACACAATAGATTTGTGTACCAATCTACACCTAAAACATTTCAGTGGTTTCTGGCTGAAACTTTAATGATGGAACCAAATGAGTTTGAAAAAATATCTGGTCGTGCGCGTTGTTTATTTTTTAATCACTTGATTCCCTGTAGTTTCTGATCTGGGGACTTGATGTGAACATTTCTCTAACTTTCTCTCTCTCTCTTTCTTTTTCCCCTCTCCTCTCTCTCTCTCTCTCTCTCTGTCTCTTTGTGTGTCTCTTTGTCTTTCTTCTCTCTTTCTTCATCTGTGTGTGTGTGTGTGTATCTCTATGTTTCTTTGTTTCTCTTTCTCTTTCTCTGCATCTCTTCTCTTTCTCTCCCTCTCTTTACCTGCCTCTCTCCTCTTTCTCTCTCGTTCTCTGTCTCTGTCTGTCCGTGTCTCTCTCTCTCTTCTCTCTCTCTCTCTCTCTCTCTCTCTCTCTCTCTGTCTCCCCTCTCTCTTTCTTTGTCTCTGTCTGTTTGTCACTCCCTCCCTCCCTCTCTCTCTTATCTCTCTCTTTTTCTGTCTCTTTGTCTCTCACTCTGTCTGTCTGTCCCTCTCTGTATGCCTGTCTTAGTCTGTCTGTCTCTCTTTAAATAGTGCCTGTATACATGTCCTCATAATAATTATATCAATTCATATAAATGTAATCAGATCGACATAAAAGTGCTTGTACGTGATTTGTTGATCAAGATGATTTATCTTTTCAAGTCATGTAAGATAGTCAGAAAAATGTTTAAAAAAAAACAACGGATTTTAATAACTGCAAAACAACCTACAGACCATGAATTACTAGGAGATGCAGCGATCTAATAGTACCACAATGTCTTACTATAATGAAGCTGGAGGGTGAACACGTAATCACCTAAATCTTCGCGACTACTTGACCAACTATTATGAAACTTTGTGTAATGCTTCAATTTTTGATAATGAGTTACGTGGACATCCCCGTTTTGGAAAAAATTCAATTTAAAATCTATCTTTTTACCATGGTTTGAACCGCAAAATAAGAGACGCATTTTCGTCGAGTAGAATCGAAAAGTTTGACCGGAAATTGCGTTCTGCGCGTCTCTTTACAAAATTACACATTGCTGGCCGAAGGTCAAATTTTATCACATCTGTGTATTCTGCGAGGAATTGTGGTAGACAAGACGATCAATTAGTCATTAGTCATGGTATTGAATCCAAGTGCCGTGATTAATGTGACAGAGATCTAGCTGTGCTTGATACAAGTAACATTTTGCACGGTATAGCTTGCCCGGATAGGCTAGTCATATGAATTGGTTGATCTTGACCTGGGCAGGAAAATGTATGATTATTGTAGGAATGTTGTTACCAGTACCTACGTTCCCCCAAGTTTTTTTGCGCTAGGGGTACGTATTTTAAAGCCTTTTTGTGACTCCAGAGCCAGAGAGCTCCTCCCGAAATACTCATAACAACAGCTTTAATTAATTATTCTTTCAGATTTTCTTTTTGTTTTCCTCCTGTTTTTTTGGTTGAAAGGGTAGGGGGGTATGGTTAGGGATTCGATAAGATTTAGGATTGAGGATAAGGACCGGGTAAGGGATAGATACGTAAATGTACGCGCCCCAAGCGCAAAACTCTCGGGGTGCGTACGTACAAGTAACAACAGTCTCTTGCCCTTGTGTAAAAATCCCGTCCGTCCAGTCCAGTATCTCTGCCTCATACATCCCCTCTGCTCTATCCAACAGAAAAACATCAGTTCAACTGTATGGAAAAGTTTCACCGAAGACAGATTTACGTAGACGTCCCCAACCCCGTCCGTGTTACCGAAGACTGATTTACGTAGATGTCCCCAACCCCGTCCGTGTTACCGAAGACTGATTTACGTAGATGTCCCCAACCCCGTCCGTGTTACCGAAGACTGATTTACGCAGATGTCCCCAACCCCGTCCGTGTTACCGAAGACTGATTTACGCAGATGTCCCCAACCCCGTCCGTGTTACCGAAGACTGTTTTACGTAGATGTCCCCAACCCCGTCCGTGTTACCGAAGACTGATTTACGCAGATGTCCCCAACCCCGTCCGTGTTACCGAAGACTGATTTACGCAGATGTCCCCAACCCCGTCCGTGTTACCGAAGACTGATTTACGCAGATGTCCCCAACCCCGTCCGTGTTACCGAAGACTGATTTACGCAGATGTCCCCAACCCCGTCCGTGTTACCGAAGACTGATTTACGTAGATGTCCCCAACCCCGTCCGTGTTACCGAAGGCTGATTTACGCAGATGTCCCCAACCCCGTCCGTGTTACCGAAGACTGATTTACGCAGATGTCCCCAACCCCGTCCGTGTTACCGAAGACTGATTTACGCAGATGTCCCCAACCCCGTCCGTGTTACCGAAGACTGATTTACGTAGATGTCCCCAACCCCGTCCGTGTTACCGAAGGCTGATTTACGTAGATGTCCCCAACCCCGTCCGTGTTACCGAAGACTGATTTACGCAGATGTCCCCAACCCCGTCCGTGTTACCGAAGACTGATTTACGCAGATGTCCCCAACCCCGTCCGTGTTACCGAAGACTGATTTACGTAGATGTCCCCAACCCCGTCCGTGTTACCGAAGACTGATTTACGCAGATGTCCCCAACCCCGTCCGTGTTACCGAAGACTGATTTACGCAGATGTCCCCAACCCCGTCCGTGTTACCGAAGACTGATTTACGCAGATGTCCCCAACCCCGTCCGTGTTACCGAAGGCTGATTTACGCAGATGTCCCCAACCCCGTCCGTGTTACCGAAGACTGATTTACGCAGATGTCCCCAACCCCGTCCGTGTTACCGAAGGCTGATTTACGCAGATGTCCCCAACCCCGTCCGTGTTACCGAAGGCTGATTTACGCAGATGTCCCCAACCCCGTCCGTGTTACCGAAGGCTGATTTACGTAGATGTCCCCAACCCCGTCCGTGTTACTGAAGACTGATTTACGTAGATGTCTACGTAGATGTCCCCAACCCCGTCCGTGTTACTGAAGACTGATTTACGCAGATGTCCCCAACCCCGTCCGTGTTACTGAAGACTGATTTACGCAGATGTCCCCAACCCCGTCCGTGTTACTGAAGACTGATTTACGTAGATGTCCCCAACCCCGTCCGTGTTACTGAAGACTGATTTACGTAGATGTCCCCAACCCCGTCCGTGTTACTGAAGGCTGATTTACGCAGATGTCCCCAACCCCGTCCGTGTTACCGAAGGCTGATTTACGTAGATGTCCCCAACCCCGTCCGTGTTACCGAAGGCTGATTTACGTAGATGTCCCCAACCCCGTCCGTGTTACCGAAGACTGATTTACGCAGATGTCCCCAACCCCGTCCGTGTTACCGAAGACTGATTTACGTAGATGTCCCCAACCCCGTCCGTGTTACCGAAGACTGATTTACGCAGATGTCCCCAACCCCGTCCGTGTTACCGAAGACTGATTTACGCAGATGTCTCCAACCCCGTCCGTGTTACCGAAGACTGATTTACGTAGATGTCCCCAACCCCGTCCGTGTTACCGAAGGCTGATTTACGTAGATGTCCCCAACCCCGTCCGTGTTACCGAAGGCTGATTTACGTAGATGTCCCCAACCCCGTCCGTGTTACCGAAGGCTGATTTACGTAGATGTCCCCAACCCCGTCCGTGTTACCGAAGGCTGATTTACGTAGATGTCCCCAACCCCGTCCGTGTTACCGAAGGCTGATTTACGTAGATGTCCCCAACCCCGTCCGTGTTACCGAAGGCTGATTTACGTAGATGTCCCCAACCCCGTCCGTGTTTAGGAGATTTCGCTGCCCTTGGCATTTACACCTACCTCATTCTTCCTTTTTTTAAAAAAAATATTTCTCTTGTTCTTGTTTTCTGTATGTGTGTTTTTGTGTCAGGGATCGTTTTTAGAATTTTTTCCCGGGCAGCGGCCTTGTGCGCCCTGCTTTTCTCTACTTCCAACCGCCATGGTATCTTTAACGTGCGCAGTGTGCATACGGGCCCTAAGAGTTTTTTCGTCCTTATCCGCGAAGACTGGGTGCTCGATCCTACTTACCATAGGATCAGGGACAGGAATTTTTTAATACCCCCCCCCCCCCCCACCCAACCCCGACCCCCATCTCGAGGTTCTAGTCACACTCAATTCCCATTCCCCTGTCCCCCCTCTCCCCCGTCCACCCACCCTCGATTAGATTTTGATCATACTCTCTCCTTCTCCTCTCTTTCCTTCTTTCACTCTCCCCCCCCCCCCCACAATCTTCGGACATAATAATATATACTCCAGCCTCTCCCTTTTTCTCCCTTCTAGCCCCCCCCCCCCCACCAGCCGCATAGATTCTATTCGTACGCCTTCCCTTCCCCCTATCTTCCTTCCAGTCCCTCCCTCCCCAGGTAGAGATTATGGTCAATCTCTCCCTCTGTCCTCCTTCCACTCCGGCCCCAATCGATTTCATTAAAGGAAGTGTATATATCCGTACAACATGTTGTATGGATATGGACAGTGTATATCTATCTGTACAACATGTTTACCAAAAAGCGCGACTGGTGAAGGTTTGCTGAAACAAAACTTGGTATGGTGTCCACGAATTTAAAGTGACAACGTCATGGAATAGTCAGATGGACCTGGGGGCGTGAAGGTCTAGTCAGTTTGTATCAATGGGCGGTAGTCAGATTGACTAATCAGGCGAAAAGGGGCTGGGGTAGCCATTGGTGATCAACGTACTAACTCTCAAGTATATTATTAGCGCATATCACGCAATCTCCGAGCAGAAGTCGGATTGTTTTGCTACTAAGCCGATTCATATTTTTAAAAACTATGCAAATTAGCAAGGTCAGTAATATAGTATTCCGTTGTGTGTTCTACGTCATCGAATTGTGTGCGTTGTACGGATATGCACTGTCCATACAACATGTTGTACGGATATGCGCTTCCTTCATTAATACTCCCTCTCTTTCCCCTTCCCCCTTTCAAACACCCCGGGATAGATTTCAGTCATACTCACTAACTCCTCGTCCTACCTTCCACGCCCCCCCTCCTCTCCCGGACAGACTTTACTAGTCGCACTCCCTCCTCCTTCCCCTGAGTTACCCCTTCCGCCCCCTACCCCCAGATAGATTTTATTCTACTCCCTGCCCCCCCCCCCCCCATCAACCTCCCCACCATACCCCAACTCTTCCAAGTTGAATCAACTGACATCAAAAATGTATCATTATTACATGAATTCATGACTACACGATCCCCACACACGTCTGTGTTAAGTGATCGAACAGAAAGTTAACCAGTGTCACGTTTCCACTTGCGATTTTGCCACGTCAGTGCCCAAACTATTGGATTTCAATCACAATCCGGGGCGCATTAACTGGAGACAAACGGAAGCAACCAAGCACCATTATAGCGGCCTTTCAATGGCTCGTTTCAACTGTGTGAAGTGAATGGTTCTTATCGAGCTTTTGTCTACTGCTAATGTATTCACTGTGAAGTACACACCGTAATGTCTATTCACGCCAGTGTCATGCCTGATTTTGTCCATGTGGATACAGCAATTAAAACAACAACAACAACAACAACAACAGCAACAACAACAACAACAGCGGCAGCAGCTGTAGCAATGACAACATGACAAATTCAGAGATCTGGAAACTTCCGGGAGACAGGCAAGCACACACACTGACACACAAACACACTAACATATTCCCCCCCCCCCCCCAGCAGACAGACAGACAGAGACGAATGGACAGATACAGGCGCACTGACCAATCCTCCAGCAGACAGACAAACAGACAAGCACATAGAAAAATCTATCCAACAAACAGAAACTGACAAATCCTCCGACAGATACCGACAAATATAATACGATTTCCGTCAACAGACAGACAAACACTGACAAACCTCTCCTGAGATAGACAGACATACCAATATACTGGCAAATCTCTTTAGCAGGCAGACAAAAAGACAGACAAACACACAGGCAAACCTCTCCAGCACAGAGAAAGTCAGACAAACACAATGACAAATCCCTGTGTTTATATGTCTGTGTTAAACAAACACACAGACAAATTCCCCAACAGAAAGACAAACACATTGACACCCCCGACCCCCATAGGCAGACAGACAGACGGTCAAGTTCACAGAGAAAACCTCTTACAGACCAATAGACAAACTCACAGTCAAATCCCGTTAACACACGACAGATAAACACTTAGAAAAATCCCTCCAACTCACAGACAGACAGAGGCATATAGACAAAGACACAGACAAATCCCTCCACCCTTCAGACAAGCAAACAGAGACATTCAGACAAATACACAGACAGTTCTTCCGACAGACAGTTAGACAGACAGAGACATCAGGCAACACACAGACAAATCTATCCAACAGACAGACAAATCTATCTAACAGACAGACAAATCTATCTAACAGACAGACAAATCTATCTAACAGACAGACAGACAAATACATAGGCAAATCTTTCCGACAATCAGACAGACAAACGCGTAGACAAGTGTCCCGATTGACGGACAAACACATAGATAAATCTTCTAAGACAGACCAAAAAAAAAAACAACAACAAACAAATCCTTCTCACAGACAGACAGACAGACAAACCCCTTGAAGACAGAAAAAACAGACATATTGATTACACCATGACTAAAATGATCTGCCATGTCTAGATTATTGAAGCTACTTTGTCAAAATAAATTATCAAATATCTAAACCCAGTTTGATGGATTGATAGCTAGGTGGAAGAATCATAAAATAGATAAATGGTTGGAAAGATGTATGGTTGGATGAATGGAATAGCTGGATTATATGATGCAACAAATCTTGCCTTACTTTCTGTGTGACGAGGAAGCAAAATGCAGGCAGGATCAGACAGTAACGTCTCATGTAGACTTGTCCTACAGTGGATGTCTGCATTGCTCTGGACGTATGTAAGCCCACAATCATGTACCTCAGATTTCTTGGGTAAGAAAGAATTCATGTAATTGGCTGGGCTGGATGGTCACCTAATCTGGTTCAAACCCCGAGGTTGACGGTCACAATCTTCCCATTGTCTGCCCTCACCTCCCCCACCACAAACAAGCAATGTCCAGTTCAAAGTTGAAGGCTGACAGAACGTTCCACAGAATAACTTTTTTATAAGGCTGTTGTTATAAGTACGTACGCACCCAAAGCGTTTTGCGCTAGGGGGAGCATACATACATCGTAGCTAGATATATCCCTAAACCCGTCCTTATCCTCAGCCCTAAATCTTATGGAATCCCTAACGCTGAACCCCGCCCTTTCAACCAAAAAAAAAAAACATGAGGAAAACAAAAAGAAAATCTGAAAGAATAATTAATTAAAGGCTGTTATTAGGAGTATTTCTGGAGGAGCTCTGTAGCTCAGGAGTCACCAAAAGGTTTTAAAAGACGTACCCCAGGCGAAAAGAAAAAAAACGTGGGGGGGGGGGGGGTACGTACCTGTAAGAACATTCTTCAAATATAAATATCTTGTGTATGTTGTGTCAGCTGACAACCAGGCAAAACATTCTAGAATTTTACATGAGAACAATTCTGTATCACCCAGATATGAGATGTAAGGTATCATTGGAACTTGGTTTTGGAGAAGTGGGTTGGGGGGGGGGGGGGAGGAGGGGAGGAAATAGAAGGATGAAGATGTCTGAGACCGGATGAGTGAAGAGGTGTGATGGATCAGAACTGCAATGTCTGCAGTGGTAGAGTGAAAGAGAGCTGGAAGGGATGGAGATGTAGGTAGAAGCTGACATACAAAATAATCCTAAGTGTCTCAAAAAATGTATACACAAATGAACTGTGTGCAGATCTATTGAATTTCGTTGTCATTGGTGTCTGGCTCAGAACGGCCATCGGCTTAGAGACATGCAAAAAAGGGGCGTCATAATGGGTCCCGTCAGACGGGGCCAGATGCTAGCAGACAAGACGTGCACGCCATAATTTCCTGTATTTTCTCAGTAAATCCGTGAAGACTCTGTCATACTAAGTCCGGTCAGACACAGTCAGATTCTGCCATTATTTCTTTGGTGTACATTTTACTGGCGGCATCTGACTGGGAAGTATTTGATCGGGGTTAGTATGATATCCCCCTTCAAGGTCTTGTCATTACACATCTGTCCATTTTAATTTGAATTAGAAATCTGGGTGGCATCTCAGTTGACATTGTATCATATCATATTACAAAATAGAAAGACATAAAGGTGTAGCTGGGCATGTTTCAGAAGGTCTTGAAGTTAGCTATATTTTTAATACTTTCGTTGATTTTGAAGCACAATTGAGTTGAACAGCAGAAAGTGTTTCCACATTTTGAACAAGCAAAAAAGACGCATTTCCTTCGAATAGAATTAAAAAGTATGACAGAAAATTTCGTTCTGCGCCTCAGTGTACACGAATCAATGGGCCAACCAGTTGCATTAACATTCAAAGTGCATACACAGTGTTTTGAGACACTTCTTAAGTAATTTTTGCCCATACTGGTCACTCGCTCATCGCTGACCAACACAACCGCTCCAACCCCCACCACAGCACCATCATTATCACCATCACCAACACGACCACCGTGAGCGCTACCATAAAGTACAACAACTGTTCCCACTGTAACAATAGACCTGCCATTATTTTCATCCCCTCCCTACAACAACGGCCACCGGCAGCTGCTGCAACAACACTATTCAACCCAGTCCCATACACATCGGTAGAAAACGTCCGACAATTCAAAGACCAAGCAGCCATTTCAGCTTTTCACACAGTGTCGCCACTTCAACAGTTTGAACTAGTCACAGGTTTGTCGCTCACTGGAGCATTGTTAATGGCCACAGTTACCATTCTAACCTTCTAATTACCTGTGTATAGAGATCATTACTTACGTATCTAATGGGTAATCGAACTCTGCGCCGCTCCAGTACCGCCCTGGGGGCCATCACTAGAGTACTTACACTCCCGGGGCTTGGGGTAGTGGGGGGGCGGGCGGGTTGCCTCCAGTGTATGAAAGGGGGGGGGGGGCACGGAGAATATTCGCTTTTCCATGATGTTAAATACATTACAAAGTTTGGTTTCATTAACTTTTTTTTTCAGCAAAGGAAGTCGTTGGGTTATATTATAATTATAATGTCACAAACATACACATCACTGTTCTTTATTTTTCCAAAACATTTAAACTTAGTTCCAAGTCTTGCTGAGACTCCACAGATTATCTTTTTTTTTCTCTCTCTCTCTTTAAAAAAAAAAAAAATATTTTGTCAATATTAAAATACCTTATTTCTGTGTGAAAATAACATACATAGTCTCAGTCAAATATACCTTCACAACTTAGTTCTTGTTTGTTCTATATCCATTTTCTGAAAAACTGAAGATCTTTAAGTAACTATGTAGAACAGGTATGACAAATGCATGCACTGGCCGCTTGTTAAGTATGCGTTTTGGCACTTTTCAAGCTGTTTCACAGTTCCAATCTTATTCTAACTACCTATCATATCACTAAAGCCGAAAAACGTTTCATGGGGCCAACAGCATTATGCTGAGGTCCCCGAGAAACACAAGGATCTCAGTAGCAATGTCGAACTTCTCAGTTGTGCAAAAAGTGGAGTTGGAACAAACAAGAACTAAGTTCACGATACGTCGACTCCCATTGCCCTCACCATACAGGACAGATGACGTTGTAACTGGGCTGCAATAGGCTTCACCAACTTAACCAAAAATTCCCAAATTCTGTGATCTTAACCTTGCTCTTAAGTGAGACAAACATTGCATTTCGTACTAGTCAGTTGATATGAGTAGTCTGAGCTTTACCCGTGGCCAGCTGATGTTTGCCTCACCTTCTCCACTCACCACTTTATTTGATCGTTGACCTACATTCAACTAGCTGGGTTTGCCTCAAAAATCTTGGTTTCTACCACTACACTGAGGCAAATTTCCCAAACGGGATTAAAGAAGGATACAAACTGCAAAATAATATTAATAAAAAAAAGTAAATAATAACAAAATAATAATAACAAGATAAAATAGTTAGAATAAATGTGTGAAACAGCTTGATAAATGCCGCCATGCATTTTAAACAAATGTCAAAGTGTACATTTGCTATACCGCTTCCACATACTAAAAAGATCTCCAGTTTTTCAGAACATGGAGATAGAACAAACAACTAGTAAGATCGTGATGTCTGTTTTTGTGTGTTTGATTAGATTGTCCCGTATCCCGTTTGTGCAGTACCAGATGTGGACATTATATAATTATATGCTAAATAAATTACAGCTGAGGGGTCTCGCAAAATTTCAGAATTTTTTATTTTTTTTGTTGCTGTTGTTACTTGTATGTACACACCCCAATCGTTTTTCACCCCGGGGTGGGGGGTGGGTTGGGGGGGGGTTGGGGGGGGGTTGGGGCGAGGGGGCGTGTGTATAGGTACCTATCCCTAACCCCGGCCTTATCCTCAACCCTATTATAATTGTCTTGTCGAATACTTAAGCCTGTCCCCTAGCCTTTAAACTAAAAAAACAGGACGAAAACAAACAGAAAATCGGAAAGAATAATAATTAATTAAGGCTTTTGTTAGGAGTATGTCCGGAGAAGCTCTCTAGCTTTGGAGTCACAAAAGGCTTTAAAATACGTACCCCTAGCGCAAAACATCAACAACACAACAAAACTCGGGGGACGTGCGTACTTGTAACAACTCCCCCCCCCCCCCTTTCACATGACGTAAAATCCACTACCCTCCTTCCCCACTCTCCCTTTTTTATGTTCATTAGTGCGTGACCCAACAACAAGTAATTTAAATGTATCTGTCAACTATGCAAATTAATGCCTATCTAGACAGGGAGTGTTCGTTAATTATGTCAGCCATAGTTTGTCATTTATTGAATCTGAATAATATCTGGGAGATTTTCAATAGAATACATGCATACAAACACGACCTGTGACCCACCTTAGCTAAAGGAAATGTTCATATGTTTATTGTACTGTAAATTCTAATGACACTTAAGCATTTGTATCACTGGAGCGACACCTGGTGGGCAGGCCAATTCACGGGGATCACTCAGTTTTCTGATCGTTTTCCACTCTGACAGTTTAACGAATTCGTCCCGTAGAACAGTTTGTGTGGAAGAGAATGGTTTGCGTGGTCACAGACATCACCAGGCCACACATCGAGTACCAACATCCCGTGCACTACACCGTGAGCAACCATGCCCCGAGTACCACACTGAAAACCATATACTGAATACCACATCCCGAACACTACACCCCGAAAACCATACCCTGAATACCACATCCCGAACACCTCAACGCCGGTACCAAGTACCACTACCACAGCCCAAGCGCCACAGCCCGAATACCACACACTGAGTACTACATACCGAATACCACATCCGAGCACCAAATCCTGAATACCACATACTAAGTACTACATATCGACTACAATGAACAGAGTACCATATCCTGAGAGTAACACATCCTGAATACTACACCCCGAGTACCACATCCTAAATACCATACCGTGATTTCCACACCCCGGATACCACATTCCGACTGTCACACCCCGAATACCACATGCCGAATACCACCCCGAGTACCATATCATAAATTAATACCAAACCCGATTTCCACACCCTGAGTACCGCACAGCGAGTACCACATTCTAAATACCACACACTGAGTACCATATCCCGAATATCACTTCCCGAGCACCCAAAAAATGTATAGCTCCCAGCTTCACACAGTCACATCTTCCCCAAAAGAAGAGATGATGAGTATACAGACCTTGCTATAACTCCTGGAACTGAACAGAGAGGAGGGGTGGGTGTGGGGGCGACTGAACACAGTTTCACCCTCTCCCCCTACCCTTTCCCAGTGGAAAGATGAGTAGGCCTATGCAGACATTACTGCAGTTCAACAAGCCCCTTCCCCCCCCCCCCACACACACACATATACAGCTCGTTCCCCGCACCTCATTTTTTGTTCAGGGTATCTGAAGTTGCTGCACTGGTCACCAGGTGGCATGATAATTTTTTCTTGGTGTCTACCGGCCACTTTGAAATCTTACACTTAGTGTAAGAATACACTTACATTAACACTATACTTTCTATAGCCGGCCGGACTCCTCACAGTGAAATAACAATATCTTATTAATTTTTTCTTATGTTGCTTATCTCTAATCCTGGGTTCACTTTTTTTCTGTATCAACGGTATAAACTATGGGAATGCAGGGCTGATAAACTGCAATAAATTAATGTAGGTTAATTTCAAGCTTGGGTTTCAATAAATTTTCTCTCCAAAAGTAATAAAATTTCAGTTGAAGAAACAAAAAAAAAAGAAACTGAACGAGTTTGACATGACAGAGAAGACATAATTTATTATGATCAGTTGTGTGAGTTTGAGTTTGAGTTACGTGTGTATCTATATTTTTATGTATTGTGTGTGTGAGAGATAAGATAAGATGAGAATCACTTTTTACTTATCTCACGAGGGAAATTAATTCTCTTTCACAGAGAGTATAAAAGTTCATACATGATACATATATCTTACGCATCATGACATAAACATGTATCACATCTCAATAAACTCAGTAAAAAGAATACATGAAATTTTAATGACATTATAAGGAACCTTAGTGGACTGTGGCACACGTCTAGCTATAATATCTAATATCTGGTTGAGTCGAACTGCGAAGGGCAAAACGATCTTCTGTATATTTCTCTGTTTGCTTGTATGTGTTTTATTCTGTTGTTCTTGGATGATCTAGAAATTTTGGTGAAACAGGGGATGGTGACTGACAATTTAAGATGGATATGAATTTGCGTGAGTACAGGTGGTCAAAACTGGAAAAATGTCGTGTCTGTCATGTTGCATGAGAGAGAGAGAGAGAGAGAGAGAGAGAGAGAGAGAGAGAGAGAGAGAGAGAGAGAGAGAGAGAGAGAGAGAGAGAGAGAGAGAGAGAGAGAGAGAGAGAGAGAGAGAGAGAGAGAGAGAGAGAGAGAGAGGGAGAGACAGACTGACAGAGACAGAGAGAGAGACACCCACACACACACACACACTCAGAGACAGACAGACAGACAGAGAGAGAGACACACACACACAGAGAGAGAGAGAGAGGGAGACAGACAGACAGAGACAGAGAGAGAGAAAGAGAGAGAGAGACACACACACACACACAGAGACAGAGAGAGAGAGACAGAGAGAGACACACACACACACACAGAGACAGACAGACCGACAGAGACAGAGAGAGAGAGACAGCGAAAGAGACACACAGAGAGAGAGAGAGAGAGAGAGAGAGAGATGTCACAAGTTAATCACTGACACAAAATCTGTAACACGGGACACCATCTCCTCCATCTCTCAACACCCTCAACAAGCAAATCAGGTGCTACACCCGCCGCGTCCACACACACAACACAAGCCTGTCTCCGCTGCTAGCGCGCCAACCGACCTGCCACTCATCGCCTGCTCCATTCGCACTCTCCACGCCCACGAGGCGGAGCACCGTCAGGCGACCCGCGTCAGGAACGACCAATCAGAGCGCAGATAGGCGTGAGAACGCGCACCAACAATAGTTTGTACAGGCTAATCCTTCCATGAGTGACAGCTGAACCTCAGCACAACAGGAAAGGCAAAAATGAATAGGGCAAGTTGAGCGCAACTCGTATTGAAGTGACTGCTTCCCCATAACACGATTATGTGCCGGCCTGTATGAGCCGATCACATGTAATCTTTCACCGGAGAGAAGTCACAGTTTTCCTCCGTGGTCTCCGCCCAATCAGGAGTGTCAGAGTGGCGCTGGGAATCACACAATACAAACTTTACAGGAGTTGATATTCTCACCTTTTTTAAGTGTTGTAGCGGGCTGGATTGCCATCAATTGCTAGTTGATACTGTGCTGGGCTGTCACTGTCTCCCAACTCGCCTTGAACAGAAAATGAACTGGATTTGTTAACGTGAAACAGTCTCAATTGTTGTTTCTTTTTCTTCACGTGACCACAGTGCTACACAGTGGTTGTTTGAAATAGCAAGTTTGACTCCAGGAGAATTCAGTTGAGGAAATTTTTGTGAGATTGACAGTCCGTCGTTTTGGGGAGCTGATTGTACACTTGTACGCTGGACATAATTACAGATTATATTTTAGATTCAAAAGTTACTCATCAACCGGTCTTTTTTACTTGTGTTTACTTGCGAAGCTCACGTTTTCGAGATGCCAGATTCACTGCTGTGTTGTGTGTGAAAAGAGACTTGTCTAAGTGTCCGGTATTGTGTCGGACAGTGGCCTGAGAGCAGCTGACCTTCAGAATTTTGTGCACATACCTGGTCATCACTGCTACAGCTTTGGTCCAGGATAGATAGATCTAGATCCAGAGTGCCCAAGCTGACCACAGAAGGAGGTGAGTGAATCCTTTAGAGTTCGACACAGAATACAGTCATGTACTTGGCGAGGGGGCTTTCTGTTTATAGGGGGCTGGGGTGGTATGGTTTGTAAGTGTTGTATGTGTACTGAACGCATCGTTGGAGTCTTCAGATGTCAAACATGAACATTTCTTTTGGTCACCATAGGTAACAACAACGATAACAACAAAAAGCAAGGCTAGAGTTCCCTACGTCCCGACCACCTAGTCTAGGCCACCCTAACCCTAACCCTAAATCTTATCCCTAACCTAACCCCTTACTCTTTCAACCAGTAAAACAAAAAAGAAACTGTGAGAAGCACTGAAAGAGTTCAAAGTGCTTGGGATGAACGGAAATCTTTCCAAACACAAATCTTTATGTCAGATGCTTCGGGCTGACTCATATTCTTGTCTCTGTGTGACAACAAAAACACGAGTCGTCTAGAATTGGCAACCAGAATGTTTTATCTCCAGAATAGACGAATTGAGAAAAAAGAATTTGGAATTTGGAATCTTAAGGAAAATTCAAATAATTATTGCAGTGCAAGAACTTCATCACCGTCACATGAATAGTTTTATTGGGTTATGAAATAAGATCACAGGCCTTGTGCCTTGGCTATGTACAGGAGCAATGAATGTAATTTGACATAGCACATTCTGATTGATTGCCCTCGATGTGTTGCACGTCGCATGTGTTTGCATGGCATGTTGTGAAAGAGAAAAGAAGAGAAAATGGCTACACTGTGTTATGTGGGAGTGTGTGTGTGTGTGTGCACGTAATGACAATCCATCTCTCATGAAAACAACCCACAATTCAGTCAACCCATTTTTTTCTGACAATCATGATTGCTTTGTATAGATCTAGATCTATCTCACGTGATTCTCAATCAACCGTTTCACTTTCTTTTCTTCTGATTTCCGTTTTTTTTTCTTCCCTCATTCAATGGCCATTTTTTTCTTTCTTTCATTCTTGCCTTCCCCCCCACTTCTCTTTCATTCTTACATTCTGATTCCGGGCGAGAATGTCAATCGACAGGCAAAGACAACATTGTGTTTTCCGCTCCGTGTCGGAACACAATGGAAGACAATGGCTCCCCCAGTCATGGCAAATGAATGCCCACGTTAGACAGACAAAACACGACTTCTCAATGTGACACACACGTGTGTCCGGTGCATTTTACTTACCATTTTCTTTTTTCACCAATGCCAAAGTTCGTGTGTGCTGAATTGGGACTGTATTTTTTTTGTCCCCTTTTTCCTATGTCATGCACGCTGTCACCTACTCTCTCTCTCGCTCTCTCTCTCTCTCTCTCTCTCTCTCTCACACACACACACACTTAGACACACATGCAAGCGGGTTTAGTTTGATCTTATGATAATTTGTATAGTTGTGACCACAAAACGTTGACTGACTGACACAAATGAGATTCATTGACAAAATGACATAGACAAAACCTAGACGGAATGTAGTAAAAATAATATTGATACCGCCAATAGGTGGACGCGACAAACTTCGGCCCAGAATGAAAAAAAAGAAAATAAAGTTGATAAAATTGTACACGTGAATTTTTTTTTTCTGTTCTACAGTTTGAGCGTAAGAACTTTGCTGAGTAGCCTATGCAAATGTCAAATTTCAATCAATCAGTCAATCAATCAATCAATCAATCAATCAATCAATCAATCAATCAATCAATCAGTTTGCTGTTATATCTTATGGCCGTTGAGCATTTCAGAGCTTGAAGTGACTACACATATTTCAAATGCCAAATTTGCCACATACAGTAATATTAAACACTAAATTTGGTATTGCAGACATAATTTTACTATATAAACACATTCACTTCAGATATTTCAAACTCTACTACAAATATTTCAAACACTAAAAATAGTTCCAACACTAAATTTGCTCTAGATATTTCAAACACTAAATCTAATATTGCAAACACTAAATTTCGGACAAATATTTCAAACGACATTAAATTTGCCACATTAATGTTTGGGATTGGAGTAATTCAGACACTGAAGTTCTTTACAATACTATGCAGAATTTTGAATGATTCATTTACTACGTTTGTCACTTCAGAAATTTCAGACCTCAAAATTTCATGTTAACTCATTTTTGACATTTGGAATATTTCATGGTAAACTGTCGTAACTCGTTTTTTTTTTTTTTTTTTCAAAAATTGAGATATTTTGGTACGCTTGCAGCGTTTGACAATCTGAAGTGTATGTTAAAAGTTGGGGCTTCAAATAACGTCCTGAAAAAAAATCGTAACTCACTTACGTGTGATAAAGGAAGTTATTCAGTATTTTGCTTCTCCTGAAGAATGTGTAAAAACTGATATGACAGCCATGATAAATTACGACGCAGCCCTCGAAATGTTCAACCATGAGCCACATCAGAATCTCTAATTCTGGTATTTGGGAAAACAAATTTCTGAAGCACTGAATTTCCTTCCGTGTTGTTTGGGATTTGGAGCATTCAGCCTTCCACAAAAGAATGTCTTGCACTAATAAATTTATAAGATGCTGGATTTATCAACCCTTTATTTCTACAATATGACGACATATTTCAAATCCTGAATACACTGGGAGTCTCCTTTTGCGAGTTGCAAGCACCTTTCACTGGCGGCAAAAACCCCAACAATTGAATTATTGCAGGCAAGAGATCCGGTGTGTCAACAAAGCGGCCATGGCACATGATGAAAAGAAAATTTCAGATTCTATTTCTTTTTCGGTGTCACAAAGAAAACATTATTTTGAATTTTTAGATGGATTGATGGAACTCTGAGAAATTTGTTCTAAATATGATAGTTCAGTGGTCAGCTTGGACATTTTAGAGTGGCCTTTTGGGAGAGAGAGAGAGAAAGAGAGAAAGAGAGACAGACAGACAAACAGACAGACAGACAGACAGAGTCAGAGAGATATAGAAACGGATTCATTTCACTTAATATAACAAAAAGTTTCATTTTTTCGCCGTGAACTTGAAGACAATTTAGATCAGAAAAATTATAGCAACATCCAACACAGCGGAAGGGAAAAAACAAACATAGTGGAGGCAAATGAACGAAGCTTTGTGACAACCAAAATTGAATTGTCGCTGACTTGAGCAATCGGGAGTTACATAATTAATATGTGGACATTTACGAGCATATGCGGGCGCGCTCATACACACACACCTACATATAGAGTAAATTTTCATAGTAAAACACAAAACATAATATTTTCTTAGATGCACATACATACGCTCGTACATTAATGTTTACGCTTCAAGACCACAGTAAGTTAATGAGCAATTCGGTTCTACACAACAATTACCATAGTGCTAAATAAATATTTCTGGAAGAGAGAGAATTACTTTCTGAATACAACTCCAGACGGATATTTGCAGATGGAACTTTTAAGTCCGTTTCTTAGGGCCGGCAGGAAGGCTGTTGTGTTCAAATCTCTGCTATCTGCACAGTTAACCCTCTAGGTGTCCATGTATCACCAGTGATACACAGATATTTATCCCGCAAGAACTCTAGGAGAGAAAAGTAATGTTTAGTAATTTCTACAATGTGCACTAAATCAATCAAATGATCACAAAAAAATCCCTTAATGATGTCCCTAACAACAAATTCTCACAAAACCAGAATGTTCCCATGTGCTGAAATGGGAGCCGGACCCAGAGGGTTAAGGATTTTGACAAAAATGGCGCGAAGTGGAGGGAAGGGGTCATTTTTGTTTGGAGGGGGGGGGGGGGTGGTGGTGGTGATGAATTATAGCTGGGCTGCAATGGCACAAGGCAAATTTCCCAAATGGGATTAAAGAAGTTTACAAATACAAATAAGAAACAGCTTAGAATGTGGTCAACGTAAAACCACCATAACATTAATAGGAGAATTGCACTGCGGTTCAAATGTTATTTTATGTGATATCTTTCTTGTAATCGTAATATTATTTTTGTTGCTGAAGAGCTTTTAGCTGTCATGAGAAAAAAGGGCCAGCTACAACATTGTATTGTGTACTTGTGATCCAAGTCTGATGTCGCGCCGGCCACACAACTTGAGTGAGCACAGCGAACGTGCTGCAAGAGGATGTCTTTGTTTGCAGTCAATTGCACCCACAATCTTGGGCAGGGGCAGGGAGGGAGGAGAAAAAAGGGCGGGGGAGGGGAGGAAGAGGAAAGGAAATAGATTAAAGACCGACAAAGGGCGCTAGTGATCCGTGACGAAGTTTTTGCCAGCGTCTCATTATCAACTTTGATATAATTTTGATTCTGGCTGTCAATGTATTATCAACTTTGATATCAAATTGATTGTAGCAACGTATCAAGTCTTCCCATGACGTCATCTGTCTATGTCAAGGTTTCTGTCCGTGGGTGCAGTCTCCCTTCCCCCCTCTCCCCCCCCCCCTCCCCCCTCGCCCGTCCGGTTTACAGTTGCGCTTCTGCACAAGACCACACATGGACGTATCTAATGAAATAACAGAATTACACCTTGAAACAAAACAAAACAAAAAAAGGACTAAAACATCATTTGACATATTAATAAACAAATGTTTTTGCCCCGGCCACAGAGTCGTGGAGCAGTAATTGTGTCAATCTGACTTAAGTCACAGCGGCTCAGAGAAAGTGTCACCTTCCAGGTCGTCACCGGCTCTCGTGATGACGTCACCTTGCACTCAACTCCTGATTGGCACATTGTTTTCATTTTCTTTGTTTCCCCGTACAATATCACTATTATCATTATGTTCCTGTTATTGTTTATTGAGTAAACCACCCAGGGCCAGCGAATGCTGTCACTAATGTACTTTGCCTCTCTCCAAGGACAATCAATGCATTATCTCCACCTTTGTCATAGCAGTCGGACGTGACATAGAAGTGGAACATTTTTCCTTGATGGTGAAATTATGAAATGATTTAGCTGAGATAATTGTTTGTTTTCCAAACTGATATTGTTTTCTTGTGTCATAATGAAATTTTTTTTTCTAGAATTATTTACCGGTTTATTGCGACGCTGTGGATAGAGAGCTCTTTAATTTGTAATCTGCCGGCATACAGAACAAATTGCGCAATTAGGCCTATATGAGAGATACTGATAGGAGGTGTAATTCTGTTATTTTATTAGATACGTCCTTGTGTAGACTTGGACGAAACTGTGAATCGGAGGGGGGGGGAGGGGGGGGGGGAGGCGCACATACCCACAGCAAACTTGACAAGATGGTGTCACGGGAAGACTCAATACAAGCTGTAATATTGTAATAATTAACTGGTATAGAGCTCAAACCTAAAAAAAAAATAAAATTATTATGCTCTTAGGCGCTGAACCGAAATCAGAAACAGGATTAACATAGATCAATTCACCATGCTCCCACTCACACACATTAACAAACACTTGATCTACTCAGCTGGTGTCACTTTGATATCAAGCTTGGTGATATATTGACAGCCAGTATCAAGACATCACCACAGATAGCGAACTCTTTAATATAAAAAAAAAAAAACGTTCATTCTGTTGTCCCAAGAGAATTGTAGTTTGTGAACAGAAAATGCGGAAGTTTGTATTGAAGATTTTTGTTTCTCGAGGGCTTCAGCTTGTCAATTTTAGTTCTATCTGATATTTTCTTTACTTATAAGAGGACTGATTCGATGTAACTCTCCCACCGATGAATTGTTACCTTCTCTTACAGGCCTGTGCCTAGCCCTGTCCTTATCATCAACCCTAAATCTGATCGAATCCCTAACCTTGTCCCCTAACCCGTTCAACAGGAGGAAAACAAAAAGCAAATCTGAAAGAATAATTAATTAAGACTGTTGTTAGGAGTATTTCGGGAGGAGCTCTGGAGTTCCAAAAGGCTTTAAACTACGTACCACTAGGGCAAATAAAAACTTGGGGGTCGTACGTACTTGTAACAACACTCAAATATTCAAGTCCGCAGTACGTGCTATTTGAGAGGCTGTGGGACCAAAATATTTCTGCAGCTTTTGATGCTAAAGGCCTGAACTATTTTCATTGCCTGTCCTCTGCCCGACTTTTGCCTCCTTTTCCTCTTCCTTTATTGTTTGTGTTCAGAAAATAGTTCCGAAGTCCTCAGAACATGATTTTGTAAATTCTGTGAAGCAATTTTATTTCATACTTTATCATGCGCAGCGAGTTGAATTGTTGGTCGCCACAGAAGCGCAAGAAAAGTGTCCGTAAAAGGCTCTTTGTATGTTGAGTTCACCATTTAAACGTATTGTCTTTGGAAATGAAATAACGCATTGGTAAGAACATGGTGAAGTCAAAAGATGAATAACTGAAAAGTTACTATGATATTGAATTCAGAAAGTATCAGATAGTGATGGTTTGATTGCCTTCTGCACCGATCTGCCGTCACGCCAGGCGCGCCATGAATGCGCGCCGTCACTGTGTCAACAGACGCACCGCACAATTGTTGCACTGACAATGAACGGTGACACTGTCAGCTTGTAACTGCTTTATTTATCTTTTGTCTTTCCGCGGTGCGAACTCAGATCTCTTGTGTCTACCAATCAGAACCTCCCAGCAAACAGTGGTCACCTTGTTAAGCAGTCAAACAAACGGCCAAAAGGCCCAGAACGTGAAGACAGGCTCTTGGTGGGGTCTTAAACTGTAACCGGAATATCATGATTGTATCCGACGGTTTAAGTGTTTTACCACAGACCAGAGTTTTTGTAGGAGTGAGCGAGGAAAGTTCAGATGACATGCACTTAGTTATACATTTTTCTCGACGTGTGTACTTTTTTGTGTGGATAGTTTCTTCTAATTTCTACCAGTGTCACTGACTGGCGTGATGCCCGCAGCTGAAGACTTTGATATGGCAGGAATGGGTGACAATATTGAAGACGCCATACAATAATTAGAATTATGACTTCACGCATTCAAACTGTCACTGAACCTGGAGACGAGAGGTACCAGGTATGAATAACGCTGGGTGGCGGGTGGGGGGTGGGCTGATCCTTGTAGTGCTGGGGAAAAAAAATCACGACAAATTAACAACAACAACAAAAAAGTCGATGTACGTATTGTAAAATTAACCCATTTATTGACAGAAAAATTATTGAGAATTTGTAAAACATGGCAACACCTTCCAATATGATCACAGTAAAATAAATTGAAATAATAATAGTAATAACAATAATAATAATAATAATCATACTATAAAGGAAGTAAAACCTCCGTGGTAATCATGAAAAGCCTTTTAACCGCTGAGCCTTAAATTCTACAAAATATCTTATTACGCATAAAAAGACCCAAAATAAGGTGAACCTGGGCATAAATTCTCAAAGGTGTTGAAGTTTGCTGTATTTTTTAAAAACAATTTCCTTGAGTCTGAGCCACGTCTGAATTGAACAGTTGAAAGTGTTGGGACATTTTGAGCCGGGGAAAAAAAAAAATGCATTTTCTTCCACTCCAGTAGAATAAAAAAGTATGACAGGAAATTTCGTCCTGCGCCTCAGTATACACATTGGTGATCGAACCTCAATTTTAAAAATCGCAGGTGTAATGATAATAATCATAATAATATTAATAATAATAATAATACCAGCATGACGACATCAAATATAATGTTACGACATTTTGCAGTCGGTTTTTCCTATTGTGTAGGAAAGGGGTAGGGTTTGGGTTGGAGCACGAGGAGAGGGGGGAGATAGGGCTGGACATGGGACTGGAACTAGTAAGATAGTTGTGAATGGATGAGTAAGACAGTTAATAAAATCATTATTCAATGAGTGATTGAACTACTTTGTGTTTGTGTTTGTATACCTCTTTAATCCCATTTGGGAAATTTGCATTAGTGCCATTGCAGCCCAGTTATAACTGGAGCAGGCACGTCGTCGCCACAGTGCAGCGCCAGTCGGCGGTTGTTTTTTTGGGGGGGGGGGGGAGGAGATGAGGGAGGAGGGAATGGTAGGGATGAATTTTATTTAATTTTGCCCAGGCAGCGGCCTGTTCGGCCTGCTCTTTTCGATTTCCAACTGTCAAGGTATCTTTAACGTGCGCAACGTGCACACGGGCCCTCCGAATTTTTTTGTCCTTGTCCGAGAAGACTAGGTACTCGATTCTACGCCCCAATAGGATCAGGGACACGAAAATATGAGAAAAATCCAAAAGTGATTGAATTACTTGACAATGCACTGATCAACAAGACGGAAGCCATTATTAATATATATTATAGAAATGGCATAAAAATAAATTAAAAGAAAAAAAAAATGGACATGCAAAAACAGGAAATGTTGATGACTCGAGTGTTGTGAAATGAAGCTTGGCGTGAAGAATTATTTTGCCATTTGTGATCGCAGTTAGTTGAATGATTTGAGGGAGAATGTACACACATTTTAGCGGTTAATCACTAGTGCATTAATGTCTCGGAAACGTACTTACACTTTTCAATTAGAATGGTGTTACAAATACGTACGTCCCCCAAGCTTTTTGGGCTAGGGGTACTTAGTTTAAAGTTTTTTGTGACTCCAGACCTAGAGAGCTCCTTCCGAAATACTCCTGACAACAGCCTTGATTAACTATTCTTTCAGATTTTCTTTTTGTTTTCCTCCTGTTTTTATGGTTGAAAGGGTAGGGGACAGGGTTAGGGATTCGATAAGATTTAGGGTTGAGGATAAGGACTGGCTAAGGATTGGAACGCATACGAAGGCGTCACTAGCCAAAAACGCTTGGGGTGCATACGTGCTTATAACAACAGGCTTTATAGAATGTGGCAAAGATGTTTGCGTGAATTTTTAAATACTAGGACAGGGTCTGACGTGCATTTTGTAAGTTATATCGTCTAGTTTTTCAAATTTCATTTTACTGTTGTTGTTTTTTCTATCCGCACTGTACAATTTCTTCAGATAACACTGTAAGAAAACAAAACAAAACTAGATCTACATGAAAAAAAAACAACAACAACAGAAAACAAAATTCTTGACTTGAAGGACATCGGATTTGTCACGTAATGGACTTTTTATGTGAAGTTTAAAAAAAACCACAACAAAACATCGAAGTTTTCTGTGGACGATTTTTATTTCTGTCAACATGAAGCCAATAGTATTCTTTCCGTCGAGTTATTTTTGCCATTATATTGAGCGACTTTTCATCCGTGGCGTTTCAGTTAATTTGAAGTTTAAGTGTATTGCAGGTCCTGACGGCCAAGTCAAAATTATACAGGAAAATCATGCAAACAAATTTTGAGAAACATTTTTAAAAAATTGTTTGTTTGATTGTGTGTGTGGAGTGAAATTGTGTGTGTGTGTGTGTGTGTGTATGTGTGTCATGT
Organism: Onchidella celtica; assembly: GCA_963931925.1. Taxonomy (NCBI): domain Eukaryota; kingdom Metazoa; phylum Mollusca; class Gastropoda; order Systellommatophora; family Onchidiidae; genus Onchidella; species Onchidella celtica. Next base: position 12,183,279 of record OZ007580.1, on the reverse strand, counting down.
GGGGGGGGGGGGTCGGAAATAGAAAACACGTAACTAGGGGGTTGGGGGTTAGGGTGGGTGAAAAGATTGAATGTTGACACAAGTACGTACGTCCCTCAAGTTGTTTTTCGCGCTAGGGGTACGTATTTTAAAGACGTTTGTGACTCCAGAGCTAGAGAGCTCCTCCTGAAATACTCCTAACGACAGCCTTAATTAATTAATTATTCTTTCAGATTTTCTTTTTGTTTTCCTCCTGTTTTTTTTTTGTTGAAAGGGTAAGCGGGCAGGGTTAGGGATTGGATAAGATTTAGGGTTGTTGTGGATAATGACAGGATTAGGGATAGGTACGTAAACATAAGCCCCCCTAGCGCGAAACGCTTGGGGTACTTACGTACTCATATAACAGCCAAAAAGGTTTTGTTGCTATAACTTGGCAATTCCTTTTCTATGTCAGCTTCCGCATGTTTAACTCTTTAAGCGTCCTACAGTCAGAGAAACTACAACATTTCAAATATTGGCATTGATGACGGTGATGATGATGGTATGGTCAAAACTGTACTGGTCAGTGGTCGATGACATGCCAGACTCACTCTTAGGGGGGGGGGGGGGTTCTGGGGTGAGGGGAAGGGATAAAAGGCCTTTCACAAATTTAAAAAAAAAAAAAAGGAAAAAATCCTCTATCGATCGGGATATAA
>OZ007580.1:12177605-12180105 GCA_963931925.1 Onchidella celtica | reverse complement strand
ATATCTAGTCAGAAATTCATTTTAACAAAGTCTTGATCTTATACGCTGATTACAGTACGTGGCTTGAAAACAATTATTCAATTTGCAACTTTAAAGCATAATTAAGCAACATTACAGGTGAAAACATGTAAAATTCTGTAAGCACATTTACACATGTATTCAGAAAATACAGACAGCTTTACTAAGTTCATCGCTGGGGGGAAACTGCAGGTGATTATGACGAATTTGAGAGATTTAGATCTATATGTTGATATTTTAACCGTTTCCATCACATATTAAATTATTATCTGCAAGTTAATACCAGCCATCTGTTATTGCTTTCAAACTGAATAATATGAAGTGCAAACTAGACTGCAACTCTCTCAAACAGGATAGTGTAACGTTTGTATCCTTTGCTAGCGTATCACAACCCGCTGAACAGCTACAGACGTATTCAGTGGATTCAGTTTGGTCACATGCATGGCTGGATGCCACACACGGCAGGCGGAAAAAGGTTAAAAACGCAACCGCAGTGGATAAATCTATATTTTTTAACCATGTCGGATACTTGATATTTACACCAGATGTACCACCATATATATCAATATAGAGATCTATCAAATTTGTCATGATTTTTGGCTGCAGTTTCGTCCCAGCTGTATGTGTTTTCTTCATAAAATTAGTATGAAACACCAAATCGTCACCATTCCCTAAAACAGTAATCACTGGTTTTGACTCAGGAGAAGCAAAAAAAAAAAAAAACAACAACAAAAAAACTCCCCTGCTCTTTAAGCTTGTAATCCATAATCTTGGATACTGAATTTTACGTTTATCTATTTATTTATTTATTTATTTATTTATTCCGATAGAAATATAGACAATCAAATAATTTATAAAATATAAACGTACAACACGATTTAGACACACTTCCTTTCCTGATCGACTAATTTGCATTCAGTTTTTATGACAATGAATTATTAGACCAAAGCGTCTTTGAACAGTTTTTTTAAAATCATAAAAACAGATCATTAGGTGAAAATGAACTTGAACAGAAGGAGTTTCGAACATGAGTGCTTTAGACAAAAGCATTTCAAATAAAAGGGTTTAAATTAATCGAAGACGTAACTGACATCTCTGAGAATCATACACGTTTTTCAAGCTATAATATAAAATTTTTGTTAGGGCTAAGCAGTGCGATGCTGATATTTCATCATACTTATCTATTTAATCATCTTTTTATTTATTTATTTGTTTATTGATTGCTTTACTTATTTATTTATTTATTTATTTATTTACCCAGTCACTTAAACTAGTATGTGTCTTTATTATGTTAGCGCCTTAGAGCACATCACTTTTTGTGGATTTGTAGCGCCATACAAGTTAATTATTACATATTATTGCATTACATAATATGTAAGTAAATGATTAATAAACTGATATCCCGCCGTAACTTGAAGAAAATTTACTCAATGACATGTCGAATAAATCTGGACTTCAAACATGGCCGTGCCGTGTATGGGAAAATTGAATTTCTCCTGGATAAGGCTGGATTTTGCCGTTGATTACTTGCCATAGAAATCAATGTATCCAGGCAGAAAATGTCAAGTGAAATAATATTAAATGACAACCTGTCTTGTTTGTGTATGCCCAGATTCTGAGCAATCCCTGATTTGTGTACAATAGAGACCACACTTTGTCAGCTAGACAACACCACTGTCTGTTGTCGGAGCTAAACATTACGTGGACATTGATCGCAACTTTAGTTCCTGTTTGCTCCAACTCCACTTCTTGCACAACTGAGAAATTCGCCGTCAAACGTTTGCGGCTTTCATATCATGATAAGGAGTTAGAAAAAATCGGAACAGTGAAACCACCTTGATAAGTGCCGCAACGCATTTTAAACAAGTGTCAAAATGTGCATTTGTTATACCTCTTGAACATACTAAAAGATCCCCAGTTTTTCAGAAAATGGAGCAAGAACAAACAAGAACTAACTAAGGTCGCGTAGTTTGTCGAAATTTTTCTCCCTTTAGATCTTCATTGTGAGAAAAATGCTCGACGAAAAATTACTTGTGAAGAATAAAAATATGATTTGGTCTAGATGCCCACTCAGTCACTGATTTGCCTTGCTTTTAGTGTGGGGTGTGTTGGTGCCAAGGAATTTCAAGTCTTACTACTAAGTCAAAACCGACCCGAAGCAGACTTGACTCAGAGCGCTGCTGGCCAAAAGGGGGGTGCAAATATCAGAATAAACATAGTAAGTGGCAAAGAGAGCCCGTGGGAGGGGGGGGGGGATAACTATGTCATGACTCAAACAGATCGATACCCGGAATGTGGCAGTGACGTCGGGCTGAGCGGGTGGACACTGGGACTTGGTCAGATTAGGTCATCAGCTGACAGTAAACTGTAACCTTGGCTTGTGGGGGCCGCAGATCACGGCAGGCCCGCCCACCCGCCAGTTTCGTCATCATTTTGTGTGTAGCTAACGTCAGCGGCCTCTTTTCCGTCATTATGAATTTGT
>OZ007580.1:12167605-12172605 GCA_963931925.1 Onchidella celtica | reverse complement strand
CCTCAGTTCGGGGCTGTTTTCCCTAAGGACTGATCCAGGCAATAGCCTCTTTCTTTTAGATAAGAATTGCATGATCACATACAGTATCAAAGCACTTCCTTTTCAGGATAGCCTCTTTTCCACTGACACCCCCCCCCAAAAAAAAACAACAACAACCGCTAATGCCACCTCCCGCCCCTCGGCCCGGTCATCTATTTTCAATTCACGCTCTGTCAGAATTTCACCCTGTCCGTCTTGGACGTCACACTGTCAGAATTTCACCCTGTCCGCCTGTGATGTCATCACTGTCTACGCTCTGTCAGAATTTCACCCTGTCCGTCTGAGACGTCATCATTGTCTACGCTCTGTCAGAATTTCACCCTGTCCGTCTGCGACGTCATCACTGTCTGGACCTCGGATGAGGCCAAGTTTCTTGGATGCCACGACTTACGCTGGGTTTTCATGTGTACGGAAACATCAAAAACCCTCGAAAGTAGTGAAATAGAAAGAATGTTTTCATGCGTTCGGAGACGCCGTTTCCGGATACGTGCAGCATGGAAACACTCTTTCGTTTTACTACTTGATGGGATTTTTGATGTTTCCGTTTCGTTTCCGTTTCCGTACACATGGAAATGCAGCTTATAGCCCACCTCGCACTGAGTCCTCTGTTTTGCTTTGGTTTTTGTCTCAGAGATGAACTCCCTTTGAATCGGATAGAGAAACAGATTTGATTCAATTCAATCTCACCAGTGCGGGGGGTCCAGTTTAACTTCATAGACCACAAAAACTGTGGCGAAACAGTCTCGGCTGGGTTCTCTGTTGGCCTTTTTGTTGTCTTTGTTGTCGTTGTGATCATCATATTGATTCTCACATAAATCTGCAACATCCTTGCCATCCTCGACGTCAGCAGACCAACTTTCTTGTCTATTTTGGTGATGAATCTCATCGTCTATGGTACATGATCGACTTTATTCCCATTTGCTAATTCGTCGTCATCCTCATCACTGCCAAGCTATTCGATGAAAACAAGAACATTGTTATAATTGTTGCTGTCATCATGAACGCTGCCATGGTAACAGGCTCCAATGTTGACACCCGTACATATCATAATTTTTCACTGGATGTCTCTGTTCTGCCGTGTTTCATTCGCGACAATGGTGCACTTTCACTCTTTTGTTTTCTTTCCTTAACTTTCTGGCATCATTGAACCCGTGCAGAGTTCTCACTTCTCTCCTATCTCGCTCTCCCAGCCTCTCTCTCCCTCTACTGTCTTTTTTCTTTCTCTGTCTTCCTCTCCCTCCTCCCCATCATCTCTTGTCTTTCTTCCTCTTTCATCCTCTTTCTCTCCCACTCTCTCCACTCCCCCTGTCTTCCTCCTTCTCTCTTTCTCCCCTGCCTCCTCTACCTCCTCCCTCTTTCCTACTCTTTCAGGCTTTCCATCACCCACTCAGTCCCTCACTCTCTCTCTTTTTCTCCCCCTCTCCAAGCACAAACATGCACACACTCACCCAAACACAAAAATAACCACAAATTATTGTTTCATGATTCAGCCACAAAGAGATTTTTTCCCCAGTCTCTTCTTCAAATCAAATAATAAATGATATTGATACGTTATGAATTTTTATGATAATGAATGTATTGTTTCTTTTATTGTTTCATCTCAGCTTTTATCCATTTGCTTGTGTTTCACATGAATATGTTTAGTCTGTATGGAGAATGATTATGTCTGACACGAACAATGTAACATACAGAATATGTTGTTTCCTTCTCATTTTACGACACAGAATAAAATAGTTACTGTAGAGAAGCATCTGGGTTTACTCAACTATATTGCTGATCTCTTTATATCTCTACATCGTGAACGTTTTCTATTGCATAATTTGCAGCAGCTGGTGGAGTCAGCAGTTCTGGTGGTTTGGTGGTTGAAGTTGTTGGTACTGCTAGTGATGTATGGTGGTGTAGCTGACGGCGTGCTGATGGTGTTGGTGTTGTGGGTGGTAGTGGTGTTGATGATGATGATGGTGGTTTGTGGTGTTGATGATGATGGTGTTGGTGGTGCTGTTGGTGATGGTCCTGTGAGAGTGGTGGTGGTTGTGGTGGTGATAGTGGTGGTTGTAGTGATGTAGATTATTGGTGATGATGGTGGTGTAGGTGATGGTGATGATGATGATGATAAGGGTGGTAGTTGTAAAGAGTCGATGATGGTGGTTATCGTGGTGTAGATGAGGGTAATGGTGGTGTTGTTGGTGATGCTGATGATGAAAAGCTTTGGTATTCATAGAGGTGATGATGGTCGTGGTGTTGATGGTGGTGGTTGCAGCGGTACAGATGATGATGGTGCTGATGCTGATGTTGGTGTTGCTGCTGATGATGATAACATGCCTGTGTTTGGTGGTGTCTTGCTGATGTAGACAATGATGTTGGTAGGCAAAATGTGTTTTACTGTTACTGAAGTAAACGGACGTGTCAATTTTGTGCTCTTTGTGTGCACGTATATTTGTGTAGTTTCCTGTCTTCGATAGAGTTGTCAGTCAAGTGCAGGGCCAAGTTCAGATTTCGAGGCGGGGGGGGGGGGGGGGGGGCTGTTGGGTCGGTGGGCCCCTCAAACACAGAAATTAAAATCACCATAATAACAATACATAGCATTTATATAGCACTTCATCCCGTCAACAATCAGGCTCTATGCGCTTTACAACATTTATCTGTCCTTGTGGACTTGAGATTTTTCGTTGCAAAAGGCTTCTGAACCACTTAACATTTAGATTTCAAATTTTATATGGTGCATCAGAATGGATGTAAGGGTGCACAGTTTTTAATAGAAGTCTCAAATCGGTGTATTTTTTTTAATTGGAAATATATTGTTTCCCATATTTTAGATCTATTTCAAGTCGCCATTTTAAGGTTTCGTTATCACTTCCTGCGATGTGTTCACTATCAAACACACTGACCCGTGCGCAAATCATGCCATTGTACGGGATGCGCAGGGTGTCAACTCACAAAGGCAGAGCAGTAAGACTTATTTAAAAACAAACAAACAAAAATAAAATAAACAAATAGGAACAGGCCAGATGAAGCAGGTCCATAATAACCACGCAGAACTGAAACCAATATTCAAACCGATTTATCCCGGGCAGGGCCGGGGACCTCAGCTAGTATCATAAATCACAGACACAATACACCGGTGTGCTCAGGAAAAACAATGGACATTCAGATTGGGAAAAAGATGACTCTTCAGCTGATGTTTAAAAGTCATAAAATTTTCATTCTTTCTCAAACACGGGCCGAGAATTCCAAATCTGAGGCGATTGAAAAGAAAAAGATTTTTCACCCTCGGTCTTAAGGGACATCTTAGGAATTTGGAACTTTTGAGTGTCAGCTAAATCCATGCCAGCAAAACTCCAAGTAGATTCTTGGGTAAGACAGATTACAATGAACATAGCTTGCTGCTATATTATAGTCTGCAGTTTCTACAGGTAACAGTGACTGACTCAGCACTTTACACAACAAAACTTAACTCGTTATTATAATTATTCCTGAATATAATTGGCCTCTCTGGGGGAGGAAAGAGGCTGGAGCAATTGTGTTTAGGTTTTTATTTTAGGAGGTTTCGCTGCCACTGGCATTTACATCTCCTCTTTCTTGTTTTTTATCTTTCTTGTTCTTGGTTCTGTGTGTTTTTTTGGAAGGGATTAGTTTTTTTTAGAATTTTGCTTGGGCAGCGGCCTTGTTCGGCTTGCTCTTCTCGACTTGCAACTGCCAAGATATCTTGCATACGGACCCTCTGAGTTTTTCCTCCTTGTCCGAGAAGACTAGGTGCTCGAGGTAAGATGTACCACAGGATCAGGGCAGGAAAAAAAAAACCTCCAACATGCCTGCACCGACCAGGGCTTGAACCCGGTACTTTTGGCATTAGAGGCGAGCACCTTGCCTCTTTCTAGACTAGACCACCGTGTCCCCATGGCTGGGGCAATTGCCCCCTTTGCCCCCTTATAAATGCGAGCCTGGTCAAATGTCACCCCTGTCCACTTTATTGTACCGGTCAGTTTAGTGCGCATTATATCAGACAATAGTGAGAAGAAAATATGCTGATGGAAGAAATGTTTGTTGAAGAGACGGAGGTCGAGAAATGAAACAAATTTTAACACATCAATCATTGGAGCAACATATCAAGACGCGTAACAGCCTAGTCATACGTAACATAACGTATCAGCACACACGATAACATAATTCTCAGTTGTAATAAAATCAATCCATATGACATATTTATTTTACCGACCATATTAACAACAAGTCGTGGCACTGAATGGAAGCCTAGAAGAGACAAGAGGACAAGAGGACGCCCCAAAAGACGATGGAGAGAATGATAATTGTATAGTCAGGCATGGATGAGACAGACGAAAAACAGAGAGGAATAGAGATCAATGGCCGAGGAACGACATCCTGCCGCGGACGGCCGAGGCCTAACCAAAAACAAGAATAAAAATTATCAGTGCACACAACAGCATATCAGTGTGTACATCTATTCCTTCAATACAAGTTCTAGTCCTTCAATTCTAATCAGGGCACCATGAGTGACCTTGTACACAGGATCCACTCCGCTCCGCTGTTTTTACGGAAAATGACATATGAAAAAGTAAAACACTTTTTGCCTCCGTATACTTGTCCACGGCATCCGTTCCGCTCCGCTCCTCATCCCTATAGCAGCAAAGAGAGTTATTCATTCGTCATTTCCCCTAAAAATAGTGGAGCGGATGCTATGGACACGACCACCAAGACACAGCTGATAATGAAAATAATACATAAAATCAGCTAAAATTATCTGTGGAATTCAAGGTTTTTTGTTTTGTTTCGTTTCTTTTTCCTTAATTCAGTGAAAATTTAACATTTGCCATTAATATTTGGTATCAGAGCGACCTTTCTCATCCCACCCTTTGTCCATTCCGAGGCTGTTTGATACTGCATGCCTAAAATGTCCACATTACTACAGGTAAGATGTAGATCTAGAATTATGTGTGTGATTA
>OZ007580.1:12130105-12162605 GCA_963931925.1 Onchidella celtica | reverse complement strand
AGCGCTTGCAGCAAAGACCTCTCTTTTCTCGCTCTGACGGTTTCCAAATCGCGATCATTGTCGGGCGATACCATTGACTGAGCCAAGAGCCTACAAAATAACCGTGGAGCCCTCTCGCTCCAGCGATCATGTATTTACGAGAAAAGGTCTTGGAGCATTCATGAGACGTGTCTCCTTCCTTTGTGACATTATTGTTCCGTCTCACACTCTAACGCTCCCATAGACTCAATTAATGCGCCCAGCTCCGTCCCCACAATACCAATTCCAACTTTTCAAATGACTTGGCTTCAGCACAACAAAGCCCGTTTTTCTATCCCGTGTTCAAACGAGCCATTGTTGGCAAGAATTCCTTTGGAAAGCTTTCAAGTCGCCAGCCGCGCTACAAGGCTTTCAACTGGAAATAAGAAAAACGTCTTAGCCTTTTCCCCACCCCCTCCCCTTCCTTTTTTTCGACCAACCGGCCGCTGTATTTACAACCGTTTTGTTCTACCAGTCCAGCCTGTTTACCCCCCAAAACTGGCCTGAGTCAACGAGTGGCATTGTTCACTGTATATGGCTGTTATTCATAAGATCTGCTCAAACAATGGTCAGTGTAATAAGCCGTAAGAGAAACCATGAACTGAACTCTTTGCTGGCTCCGAGCAAGGGCGGCTATAGCGGCCAACAAGGGAAGAGAATCAGAGATTTTCCACTCTAGCACCATTTGTTTCACGCTCCACAGATCACGTGGTTTTTGTCCTGTCCATGACAGCTGTGTCAACTGTGACGTAACTGTAGCAGTCAACACCAAGACTTCAGTCATCAGGCATAGCAAAGAGAAAAAAACTCGTACATCGCCGACTTCTGAACCTTGAGCTATGTTATTTCAGCTAAACCATCTCATATTTCACAATCCAAGGTATCCAGTACATCAAAATGTTGTTTTTCTACCACTACAGTCATGTGGAAGTCAAAATCAATATATAAATCGACCGCCCCCCCCCCCCCCAATGGATTTGTAAACTCTTATGTTTAAAAACCTTCGACTGAAGATCTTTGTTTCTCTACGGCCTCAGCTCATGGCCGCAGACCCTAAAATGTTTAAAAAAGCAATTCTAATTAATTTGTCTACCTTTACCAACTGCTGGCGAGGCCATGGTTCCCTGTCTCAACATAACACTTTTCTATGGACCTGTTTCCTGAAGGCCTGGGGGTGGGGGGGGGGGGACGGAACAAGCCTGGAAATCCTGAGTCAGTCCGGTCAAAGAGCTGCTTGAACCGTCCATGAATCCCTAAGAAATTGTTCAGTTGTTCATCACAATGCGGAGGGTGACAGATTGTCTGAAACTTTATTTCTTTGATTCAATTGCAATTGTAAAATTAATAGGCAAACCAATTATTTAAATGACTGGCTTAAAGTGGTCTTCTGTCTAAAACAGGTGTCTCAAAGCTCGAGCCCCGCGGGAGGATATTTTGTGGCCCTCACCTTGATATGAAAGTATAATATTAGTGCGGCCCGCGAAGGGAGTGGACCTCCGTCGTTGCCACTCAGCCATTTTCATTCAATGTTCCATTCATGTTCAGAAGAACCGTTCATGATCTTCATTCACTGTTCCATTCATGTTCAGGACACTTCATGTTCAGAAGAAATCATTAAAACTGTTAATAATGATGATTGAAGATTTTTTGTACAACTTTTTTTTTTGTGTGTAGTCCCTGATGTGGCCTAGCCTCACCCAGACTCTCCCTCCAGCGGCTCCCAGGTAAATTGAGTTTGAGACCTCTGGTCTAAAAGAAGGTCATTCGTGGACCTGCCAGATACCCGTCTAACCAACCTGATACCAACGATACAGCAAAACAAACAAATGACAACACAACGTTTGGATCTTGTTTGATCTATCTCCATTTTCCCGAAAAACTGAAGATTTTTTTTAGGATGTAGAAGAGGGATAAGAAATGCAAACTTTGATACTTATCTAAAATGCGTTTGTGGCATATATCAAGCTGTTTCACAGTTCCGATTTATTCTAACTCCTAATAGAAATACTAAACTTACAAACATTCAAAGTCAAATTTCTCAGTTGTGCAAAAAGTGGAGTTTGAACTAAGAACTAAGGTCTAAGGTCGCGACAAGAAAACTAAATGTAAAAGAAGAAGAAGAAGAAGAATTAATGATGGTAAATCCTGAAAACAGAGGATTTTCTTGATGTCCCTGAAGTAGATCGTGACATCTTACTATAATTGAGCTAAAGGGTGAACCTGTAAGCAGCTAAAACGTCGCGACCTCGCCATCAAAAATTTTGAAACTTTGTGTACTGCATCAATTTTTGACGAAGAGTTACGTGGATACATTCATTTTGAACATAATTAGTCTTTACTATTATTTTTAAAAATTTGTAGCCACAATATCAGAGACGCATTTGCATCGGATAAAACCGAAAAGGATGACCTCTCTTTTCACATTGGTGGTCGAAAATCAACGTTATCACATCTGTGTATTTCTACGTGAAATTGTGGTGTAACAGTAGGTTCTATTAGTCCTTGCATAGAATCCAAATGCCCTTTTAATGTAGCCTAGATCTGGATATACGGTTGGGCTTGGTACATGGAAAATTGGCAAGATATATCTTGCACGGATCGGCTAGTATTCACAATAACTAGATCACTACATCCCAAATGACTGCAATCCAATGACATAGCGAGTTCTGATAATTGTTTAATGTCTTGTATGTCTGAATGACGACCAATGTTGAGACCCGTATAGATTCAGCACCAATGTTTATTCTTTATGTCACGCCACCTGTGAAAAGTAAGTACAATACAGGACTCGCAGGTAAGTTACTGCATTGATTTAATATTCTCTATATATTACACATTCTTCACTTTTTTATTGCTCGATTGTTTTATCTGTTCAATTTTCCATTTTGTTTTTCTGTTGTTTTTGTCTTGATAAAAATACATCACCGAAATATTGAGATTTTTTTGTCTTTCCCTTTTCTTTGCTTTTCATTTTATCTTTTGGATATTATTTCTTACGTGACTCTTTGCTACATACAACTTTTTCTTTTAGCCAATATTTGACTTTACCTGTGAAAAGTCTGTCTTTGTTTGTACAACTTAAATATGAAATTATCTGACGCACCTGACAGCTGGGAAGGAGAACATTGCTTAGAAAAAGAAAAGTGGATATTTATCGCTTTAAAAACTTGCAACTCGTGAGGATTTTCATCGCTATTGTGATAAAATAGAATTATAATTACAAATTGCATGAGCACTCACTAGCCGAGTTCTAGAGTTCTACGGCTTGGCCAAGACCAGGAATCTGCAAACCTCGGGTCACAGCCCCGTTCCTGATGACTGGTTTCATATAATTTTATTGGACATAACCAGGACAATGCCAAGGTAAGAATATGCTTGTTTCTTTAATTCGAACTGTCTGGAGAAGGTATTGTGACGTCGCGGACTGGCAGAACATCGCGTGATCCTAGTTCGTGTTTGTTCTATCTCCATTTTCTGGAGACAAAAAAAACAACAGCAACACACACGACAGCAAAAAAAACAAAAAAACTGGAGATCTTTTAGTATGTAGAAGAGCTGAGGTATAACAAATGCACACTTTGACACTTGCTTAAAATTTTAATGCACTGTGGCACTTATCAAACAGTTTCAGAGTTCCGGTTTCTTCTAACTTCTTATGATACTGCCAAAGCCGCAAACCTTTAACGGGGAGTTTCTCAGTTGTGCAAAAGAGTCGAGTTGGATTAAGCAAGAACTGAGGCCGCGAGCAGCTGTGGTTTTTGTGTATAAGGAGGAGATTTACAAGGGTTCTCAAGTTAACAATATGACAACCCCTTCCCTTCCCCAAGCCCGTGTAAGGCACCGGTACCTGTAATAAGGGGTATGTGAAATGCATCAAGTGTTCTGATACACTTACAGTTTATCTATCTCTGTGTTTTCATTCACCTGTCTATGAGTTCTCGGTCTGCCAATGTTGATCTCGCTGCCCCGTTTACCCCGCCTTCCCCCTACTTAGTCCTGCTCAAGAACTGCCAAGAGAAAATAAATGCGTAATGTTAGAGAATTCACGGATCATGTTGACCTAACGGAAAAGCATCTCCGGTACACATGCAAGCACGCACACACACACACACACACACAGGCATACTTCCATATACACACACAGATGAATAAACAGATACCATTCATAGGATAAGCCAGAAACATGAGAGACAAGGAAAGGAGGGAGAGAGGAAGGAAGAGAGAGAGAGAGGGAGAGAGAGGATAGATAGATAGATAGATAGATAGATAGATAGATAGATAGATAGATAGATAGATAGATAGATAGATAGATAGATAGATAGATAGATAGATAGATAGATAGATAGATAGATAGATAGATAGATAGATAGATAGATAGATAGATAGATAGATAGATAATAATAATAATAATAATAATAATATAGGGAGCCTGGAGTCGGAATGCCCGACTCCAGACTCCCTAAGCAAATCTTCTTCTCTGAGCTCTCCAATGGAACGAGGAATGTTGGGATCCCAAAGAGACGTTACAAAGACACTCTCAAGCTATCACTGAAGGCCTTTGCCATTGATGTGAGTGAGTGGGAAAAGCTCTCGCTTGATCGTGCAAATTGGAGGGCGGCCCTTACCAGAGGCAGCAAAGCATGGGAAGCTGACAGAGTCCAGCAGACTATCAAAAAAAGAGAACGGCGCAAGAAAAGGCCCAGTGGTACTGAATCAACGGAGCACTCTTGTCATTTATGCGGAAGGGTCTGCAGGGCAAAAATAGGACTTATCAGTCACATGAGAAGCCATAAGTCATGAAAGAACAGTCTTTCCATTCTGTCCTCTGTGTCCTTTAGTTCTCTTTATTGTCCATGTGTTGAAATTCTCAACAATTTCTGTTCTTTATTCCTCTGGTGTTGTTAAGGTCATCATCATACCTGATGGACGAACTATTATTATTAATAATAATATAAGTACATTTATATAGCGCCAATCCCCATTGAAGAGCCCTAGGCGCTTTACAGAAACAACATGTCAACCACAGAGCAGAATGGAGCTGCCTGCGAGGCGCTCAACACACTGCACTGCTTCTTTCTCTCTCCCTGTCTCGCTCACTCTCTCTCTCTATCTCAGAGCAAATTGTAACGCAGCCTGTTAGGCGCAGTTCACAACTCACAACAGTTCACAACTCACAGCAGTTCACACAACACACAACTCAAATAATATTTTGAATATTTATTAATAACAATATATATTTAATAATGAATTCTGGCAGGGGGGGGGGGGGAATTATGGATAAATTTTAATCTATTAATTTCAATTTTCAATTTTGCCCGGGCAGCGGCCTTTCGGCCTTCTCTTTACGATTTCCAACTGCCAAGGTATCTTTAACGTGCGCAACGTGCACACGGGCCCTCCGAATTTTTTCGTCCTTATCCGAGAAGACTAGGTACTCGATCCTACCCCCCAATAGGACCAGGGACTTGAAAATATGAGAAAAATCCAATTTCCAACATGCCTGCACTGCCCGGGTTTAGAACCCGGGACCCTTGGCATGAGAGGCGAGCACCTTGCCTCTAGACCACCTCGATAGATCGATCGATATCTATTATAAAAAAAAAACTCGCTTTTTTTGTAAAAGCCGTAGCTCGGCTATCTGTGCACCAATCGAGCTCAAATTTTGCATACAAATTTCTTTTGGTCTGAAGTTGATTCCTTGCTACACTCATTGCTGAACACTCTCCGTAAGTATTTTTTTGAACTATGCAAATTTGCATTTGTTCCAAATAAATACCATCCGGGCGTGAGTTTTTATGTGGCATGACGTCACTGAATTTGCGCTCCACCGTGCGATCTCAACGTCCGGTTCCCCAAATTTGAAACCGTGCTTCTTCTTCTTCTTCTTCTTCTTCCTTAAAACTGGTTTTCTCAGATTTGAGTATCTCACCAGTGCGCAATAAAAATCGACTCGGCCCGAGTCCATCCATAACATTCGTGGTTCTTGCTGCAGTGACAGTGTGGCAAAAACATGCCGAGTCCATCCATAACATTCGTGATGATCCATGTGTTCAGGTACGTTCATGAAGATTTTCAATTTTTATAATAGATCTAGATCTAAATCTATATCTAGATCTACTAACAGATATATCTAGGCTAGCTCTAGATTTAGATCTTGAAATCCACGTTTCATCATGTCTTTACATGATAGCTATTCCCCCCCCCCCCCCCCCCGCGAATTTCGCGGGTTCAATACTAGTATAGATAGATAGATAGATAGATAGATAGATAGATAGATAGATAGATAGATAGATAGATAGATAGATAGATAGATAGATAGATAGATAGAGAACTGAAACGTGTGGTAACACATTCTGTCTTCCTTCTGTGCGATTTGGCGAATAGTCCTCGTGTCTTCTGCTTTTGTCTGTCTTTGTCGAGAATCAGATGAGGTCTTATCTCTCTGTGTCTGTGTCGGGATGTACTCTTTTTTTTTTGTCAGTCTTTCAATGCCAGTATGAGGTGTTGTTTGTCTGTGTGTTTGTTTGCAATGGTATGTAGTCTTAGGGGTAAGCCAGGCCAAGACTGGTGGGGGCTCCAAACTGGCGCCTCGTCGCCTAATTAGTATGCATCTGGGTGTGGGCAGTGAGTACTGTTTTAGCGTGATGCATAATGATTAGTTTTACCCTTTAAGTTGCCACAGAGATGTGACAGACCAACTTCGGGCACTCAGGAATATCTCTCCAACTCAACATATTGCTAATGGAATCTGTTACCGGAGAGTTTACACTTTGGTCGGTCGGGGACACATTGGTCTAGAGCAGGGGTCACCAAACTACGGCCCCGGCCCGCGACGTCAGTTCATCCGGCCCGCCGTGGCACTTGATTTTGTTTGATAAAACCAGGGATATCTAGAGCTACGCAAGGCTTGCAAGTATTGAACAGATTGCTTAAGCGGCCCGCGCTTGTAAGTCTGTCAGTTATCCGGCCCTCTGTGAAAAAAGTTTGGTGACCCCTGATCTGGAGGCGAGGTTCTCGCCTCTCATACCGAAGGTACCGGGCTTGATTCCTGGTCATTGCAGGCATATTGGAATTTTTTTTTTGAGGGGAAATTTCCTGTCCCTGATCCTATGGTAGGTAGGATCGAGCACCTAGTCTTCTCGGATAAGGACGAAAACCTCGGAGGGGCCCGTGTGTACGTTGGGCACGTTCAAGATACATTAGCAGCTGAAAATCGAAAAAGTCCAGGCCCTATAAAGTCGCTGCCCGGGCAAAATTTGAAAAAAAAACCCAACAACACAAAAACCTAGATTCTACCACAAAAACACACAAAACCATTTGCAAGAAAAATAAAGTGTAAATGCCACCCGGAGAGTTTACCTCAAAATTAATTTCAACACCAACTTGTGATAAGTGGAATTTGGATATGGGGCCATACAAATCGTCATAAAGTACGTACACTAGATGTCGGCGATTTTAACACCCCCCCCCCCCCCCAACCTTGTATGCTTTTCCATACACTTGGCTTTAACCACCCCCTTCCATTAGCGTACGGCCATTGAAAAGTTGAATGTCCATGACAAAGCCTTGATAATTATGTTGAAGCTTTCAATAAATGGCAATTTTGCACGGACTATTTTGACTGCTTCATCAGAAACATAACCTGCATTAATGATTTCTACTTTACTCCTGCAACTTATTCTGCTAAAAACTAAAAGCATTAAATAAAATCAAAGTTTATAATTCACCACTGTCGCGATGTAGGTTAGATGGGGATAATTCGACTGACACTCTTTCGAGGTCCGCTCCCACAATCGACGAACACACAAAAAAAATACTTGCACTCTAAAAACTAAATAAATCAATTGCTTTGATTTTTTAGCAGAACTGTAGGGCAGTTTAATTACAGGAATTAATGTAACAAATATAATTATAAATATAAATATCAATTCAAAGGCAACTGAATCTAACTAATGAAACTACAGCTTTCTATAAAGACTAACTTATTCACTCTAACTACTTGCAGGTCATATGAGTTAGATGCCAAATAGAATCCGCGCACGTGGCGACGGATATAACAGTTTAAATTCTATTAATTCAATGAGACATGTTATGATATGGACATTTCCTCTAGACACGCCATGGAGAATGCTTGTACAACCATGCGTTGTCTGGCGGTAGCTCTGAAACTGTCTTCAAAAGTAAGTAGAACGGTTCACTTTCATCATTACAAATTAGTATGGACTCTCACCATGCAGCCCTCACTGGGAGTGAGAGCGCTGGATGTAAACGCTGTGGGTTCATATCAAACCAAGTAGCTTAGGCTCTGGAGCTTTAAAACATCACGCTCCTCACAATATGGACTGCTCAACTGCGTCTCTATGTCTCTCATCTGGCTGAGGACTATCGCCGTCCACTTCGTAAATGGATTGTCTACATGTGGGATCTATCTAAGCTCTGCACGGGTTTAAATACTAAAGCTATGTCTCGACCTTCCGTCCAGATTCATACATTTGATTGGTGCAGTCGCTGGAGCTCAGCCTGCAATATTAATTTATGCTTGTCATGGCCTTGCGCCAAAATCAAGGTCAATTTTACCTAGACAATTTAAAATGCGAAACATTAACTACTAAAATCTTCAACCCCCGTGCTTTCTACTCTTATGCATGAATTTCCGAACGCCAACTAAGCGTCTAAATAAACTACCTTTACTCGCCCCTTATTAATATCTATGTTAATCAAAATCACGGGGTCGAGAACTGCTCTGTCATTCCTAGCTATACATTTATTCTGTCTCGCCCCTCCTTCTCTCCATCTATCAGAAAAAAGGTGTTTCAAAACAAACTGTTCACGAGAACAGCTCAAGGACAAATTACGCTGGTTATAATCAACAAGATCGTAAAAATTAACTCACTGACGTCGTGACCTAGCACGGCATTTATGATCCTAATGTGATCATGACAACCACTATAAATGAAAAAACGTACCTTTGTTTCACAGACCCCCCCCCCTCCCCCCCCCCTCCCCCCTCCACCTTTTTTTTTTCATACATTATGAATGGGACCTTTCTTAATCAAAGACAGCTCTACTGGGAATGCTTTGTGAATTTTTCAGTATAACCCGAGACACAGAATACCGAGACGAACTATTCCTTCTCCCACTATATGTCCACAAATTGCGCGCGTATTATAAGTCGATGACTACTACTCTTTTTCGTTGAGAAGGGATGTGGTGCGAATTGTTGCCTTGTGGACATCGATGATACGCGCGCAAGTCGACGGACAGAATGAATCTGACGAGCTGATTCGCCGCGGGTATAACTTAAAAATCCCCGTTTTGCCACTCTGCAAGCTTTCACATCGCCGCACAGACACACACAGAGCAGGAGCTTTACTTTAAGCTGCTCAGTCCGAAACATTATAACATGGACTACTATGGTGAGAAGTCAGCGGAATGCCTTCCTTGAAAGCTTTTCTGAAATAAAAGGGAAATAAGAAACCGAAGTTTGTCTAATTCACATTGAAAGAAAAAACCTGTCACCAACATGTTCAACAGATTATCCCTCTTGTTTTGTTTTCTCTGAAAGCTCATTTCAGATAGTCAGGCCCCCCCCCCCGCCGTCCTCCTCCGCTATGGAGAATCCTTCGTATGAAAGCACGCCCCCCACCCCCCCTCCCCATAGCGTGACGGCATTTGTCAGCATCCTTCATGCTTGCCTCAACATTCATCTACTACAACAGCAGCTCACCTTGTGTTGGTTTTGGAGGTTGGGGGTGGGTGGGGGGGGGGTTGAGGAGGTCATGTATCAAATGACCAGAGAGAGAGAGAGAGAGAAAGAGAGAGCAAGAGAGAAAGAGAGAGAAAAAGAGAGAGAGAGAGAGGGAGAAAGAGAGAGAGAGAGAAAGAGAGAGAGAGAAAGAGACAGAGAGAGATTGAAAGAGAAAGAGAGAGAGAGAGAGAGAAAGAGAGACAGAGAAAGAGAGAGAGAGACAGAGAGAGAGAATGAAAGACACAGAGAGAGAGAGAATGAAAGACACAGAGAAAGAGAGAGAGAGAGACAGAGAGAGAGAGAGAGAAAGTCAGAGAGAGAGAATGAAAGACACAGAGAGAGAGAGAGACAGAGAGAGAGAATGAAAGACAGAGAGAGAGAGAGAGAGAGAGAGACAGAGACAGAGAGAGACAGAGAGAGAGAGAGAGAAGGGGGGAGGATAAACGTTACCCGAAAAAAAATAATTAGAAAGTATATTTTTTTGCTTTCTTAGTTTGTTGAGCTGCGAATAAAGCAATGAAGGAGAGAAATATTATATCTGAGATCTTTGGTTGATGTGTGTGTGTGAAAGGGGGGGGGGGGGGTGGTGGTGAAGGAAGAGACAGAAAACGTTATGGTCGCATTATAGAGCGGTATGAAAAAAAAAAAAACTCAGGGTTTGGCTGACCGAACGCTTAAAGACTTGTCACTAAATCTTTCTGCTGTGTCGGATCCGAGTGTCTTCCTCCAGTCCCACAAAACAGAGACTGTAAATCCCCCCCTGACTGACGCCTGAGATACCATGTTATTATAAAGGACATCAATCTGACCAGATGGTTGAGATCAACACTGACATGTGTCACATTATTATTATAGCTGTCATGGTATGACAAAACACAGCATACACTAAAAAAAAAAAAATAATTTACATGAGGCCCTTTGTACCCCATTTGATTCTTTCTTCAATTTTCAGTTTGTGTCGACCAAAAGTAACTACTGGACGTACAAAATTGTAACTCCGATAGAAAAACAGAGTACATTTTATTCTACAAAGCGATGTAAATGTTGAAAGGTTAACCATCCAGTGCCCAGGAGGAGTGATATTTTTTTTTTCGTACTCACTTCACCAAATTCAGGAGCGTGGCAGCAACAGCTCCAACATATTACAGGGATTTTCGGTGACGTTCAGAGTCATTTTAAGGTTAGGGTTAGGGTTAGGGTGCGCAGTCCAGAGATTGCAGCACCCATGGCAGTGTTCGTGGGACGAAAAATCCATTAGCAGGTGACCTGTGTTTGGGGTGTGTGTTGCTGCTCCGCTCCTGAATTTGGTAAAGTGAGTACGAAAAAAAAAATAAATCACGCGCCTAGGAGACCATATTTGGAACACTTCACCCGGTGACCAAATGAGTGTTCTACATTTTGGTCGATTTTTAATTTCTCTATGAATTTCATGAATTATTTTCGTTAGATAATAAATAATTGTCTTTCGTTGTTTTTTTTTCGTTCATTTTAGATAAGTTTCGTGGGTCCCAAAAATTCCAGGCGTGGCACTTTATGTCTGGGCGATAGAGGGTTAATCTGACTTAGAATGGCGTACATTAATAAGAGAAGAGAGATAAGATAAGATATGACTTTATTATCCTGTTTCCAGGAAATTTGTTGTCACAGCATCAGTAACAGTACAAATACAATATCTAAGACCTACAGTCCTTTAACGCACACCGCACACATGCACATTGCTCACACAACATTACCAACAAGTAAGAACATTGGTCACATACACACTGTAAGAACAATCCAATAGGAAAAACTAACAACAGCATATCAAGGAAATACTGCTAGTTCGAATTGCGGATGGCAAAAAAGGTCGTTTATAGCGCTCTCTATGGTCCTTTTCCGTAATAAGGCAGTATGGTGGACCACTGTGAAAATGAACTGTGAGATTTCAATTTGTGTGCGTGTGCGTATGTATGTATTGGGGACATAGAAATTCAGAAATCCCTTCAGGCCTGAAATTGTGAAATTTTACAGTAAACCTCTGATGATATTGTCTCGACCAATACGATGACCATATCGACCAATACCAGCCATCATGCACTTTAAGATCAGTAGACGTGAAACTTCTTGAGACACCCACAGTCAGACTGTCGCTTGGCGAAAAAGGCTTTTTCTTTTGGTGGGCCTAAATTGTGGAACAACATCAGTGTTGACACCAGGAAAAAGTGAAAAGACCGTCCCTTTCAAAAATAGGCTCAAAACTGAATTGTTTAGGATTGTTTTCATTGAAGCAACAAAGTAGCATCAGTGGTACATCATTTCACGTCCAGAAAACGTATTCGCTGAAAGTAAGAAGAAAAGTGTAAATATAGATAAGTCAAGCTCTGTCACAGAGCGTTTTGAGACCTTACATGGTAGACGCATTTTACACATTATTAAACAAATATCTATTACAACTGTATAAATTCAATAACTGGAACCTTAGTGAAATAATAAGGAACCTTGGTGAAATAATAAGGAACCTTAGCGAAATAATAAGGAACCTTAGTGAAATAATAAGGCACCTTGGTGAAATAATAAGGAACCTTGGTGAAATAATAAGGAACCTTAGTGAAATAATAAGGAACCTTGGTGAAATAATAAGGAACCTTGGTGAAATAATAAGGAACCTTTGTGAAATAATAAGGAACCTTGGTGAAATAATAAGGATCCTTGGTGAAATAAAAAGGAACCTTAGTGAAATAATAAGGAACCTTGGTGAATAATAAGGAACCTTAGCGAAATAATAAGGAACCTTAGTGAAATAATAAGGCACACATCTAGATAAAGTGTCTTGTTGAGGCGAATTGCGGAAGGTAAAAACGATTTTCAGTATCATTGTTAAGAAGGCAAATAAAACACGAGAGAAAAAAAATAGATACAAAGAAAGAAAGTAAGAAAGAAAGAAAACAATTTATCAGCAAGGAAAAAAGGAAAAGGAGTTGAACGATTTTTGAACACTTGATACAACTGAAGGAACTGCACCGATTGCTGGTCGCTTTCAATGAAATCTTCACAAAATGAAAACTATTTAATTTCTTTAGCAAATATTCCCGTCAGTATAAAAGGCCCGTGTCTTACTTTGGTGTCGCTAATTTGATGAAAATCAATCTAATGATGAGCGTGATTGAGCTAAGCTGTGAATGGACAGAGAGATGATTGTGTGTGGACTCAAGAACGGCTGCTTTTCTCTAACATTTTAATGGTATTTGCTGGGATGGCCCAGACAAAGACTGGTAACGTCCACACACAAGCGCGCTTGTTACAAAAAAAAATTGCGTGTCCACATTCTGTACGTAACAATGACGACACAAGTTTTGATACACGTCACATTTCAAAAGTCTCAATGCTCAATGATGTTTACAGGAGCTCAGGGCGCTTTCGGGACAGAATGGAAGAAAAACCATTGAAAACACACAGAATTAAAGTTTCACAATTCAGGCATTGAAAAGCGATCAAAACCGGTGTATCATTCAATCAGGTACACAAGAAATTTTTATCCTAAACTGAAACATTTCTATCAAAATGATTGATTAGTGTCAAGACATATGAAATAGGAAAAACTTTCCCATTGAAATAATTTTGTCTGTCAGAAATTCCCAGAGTTATCTACTCTTTTATTTTATCTTCGTCCAAATTAGAGAATCGACAAAATTTTCGTTTTGTGAACAAATATTGATGGAAATTAACCTGTCATAGAGACAATCCGTGAGCTGTGGCGCGCAAACCAACGCACCCATCCATAGTACACACCCATATACCCACTTACAAACATGCAATATTGAAGTTGTCACTGCCTGCTCGATACGTCATAATTTTTTTCGCTACCAGCTTTAGCAAAATTCAGGAGCTGGGCAGCAACGCACCCCCAAACACAGGTCATCGGCTAAGGGATTTCTCGTCCTATCGAACACTGCCATGGGTGCTGCAATCTCTGGACTGTGCCTGATATGTCTCTGAACGTCACCGAAAATCCCTGGGATGTGTTGGAGCTGTCCTGTGTTTGGGGGTGTGTTGCTGTCCCGCTCCTGAATTTGCTAAAGCTCGTACGGAAAAAAATCACGCTGGCCGGATGCAGCAGCTCCATGTCACCCCCTTATCAAGCATACTGAGTCAAGTCTGTTTTATCTCGCTTTTAGTATGGGATGTGAATTGAGATAAGATAAGATAAGATAAGATAAGATATAACTTTATTATCCTTTTGCCAGTAAATTTGTTGTCACAGCATCAGTTACAGCACAACAGCAGATACAATATCTAAGACCTACAGGTCTTTATCACATACCGCACACACGCACATTGCTCATACAACATTACCACCAAATGAGAACATAACTCACACACTGTCAGGACAATCCTTTGGAAAACTAACAACAGCATGTATACATTAGGAAACACTACTACTTCGAATGGCGGATGGCAAAAAAAGATCGGCTAGAACGCTCTCTGTTGGTTCATAGAGCTAAAGGGGACCACGCGCACTGACGAGACCACAAGAAATCTGTCACACTACCTCGGATGCGACAACATTGTCTTGAGTCAGTTGGCAGAGATAGAGAGAGAGAAAGAGAGAGGGAGACGGAAAAAGAGAGAGAGAGAGAGATTGAGAGAGAGAGAGAGAGAGAGGGGGGAGGGAAAGGGAGAGAGAGAGCGATTGAGAGAGAGAGAGGGGAGAGAAAGACGGAAAGGGAGCGAGAGAGATTGAGAGAGGGAGAGATTGAGAGAGAGAGAGATTGAGAGAGGGAGAGATTGAGAGAGAGAGATTGAGAGAGAGAGAGAGGTGGGAGAGAGAGACGGAAAGGGAGGGAGAGAGATTGAGAGAGAAAGAGATTGAGAGAGAGACTGACAGAGGGAGAGATTGAGAGAGAGAGGGAGAGATTGAGAGGGGGGGAACGGAAAGGGAGGGAGAGAGATTGAGAGACAGATTGAGAAAGAGAGATTGAGAGAGACAGAGAGAGGGAGAGAGAGATGGAAAGGGAGAGAGACAAAGAGATTTAGGGGAGAGAGACGGAAAGGGCGAGAGAGAGCTTGAAAGAGAGAGAGAGAGACGGAAAAGGAGAGAGAGAGAGAGAGAGACACCTACTAGTGAGAGTTAGTCCAAACAGTGCGTCACCAGTGTTGGTGTCAGCAGTTCTCAAGTTGTTGTATCAAACTCAACCTGCTATGAAGGTACAGTTGCCGTACTCAGATGACCGGCGAAAAGCTGGAAAAAACAAACTCACTGTACGCGCGGAGAGATGACGATTTTTCCAGGCACGTCTCGCTGCCATCTTGTAACGCTGCCTTTAGTTGCGAGTCGGCTCAGCTTTTGGACAGCTTGTTGGAGAGAGTTGGTGCGGTGTACTTTTGTAGGAAACTAAAGAAGTCAGGTACTTCACATTGCGTGTGTGTTTGTCTATCAGTTTGTATGTGTCTTTGTGTGTGAATCATTAGAGGGGGGGGGGGGAGGAGAAGGAGAACTGCCCAGACTGAACAGAGCTTTCTAAATCTACCAGACTGCCTTCTTTTCTGTCCACCTCTCCCCCCTTCCCTCAACTTTGTATTTATTATTTCTGTCCATTATGTTTATGTACAATAATGATCATAATAAAAACTAGATTATAATTATACGAACTACATGTACACTTATTAATAAAGAGAGAAGTAGACGATACCAAAAAGAAAAAGAAACTGGTGCGTGCGAGTGCGTGTATGCGTGTGTTTTTGTTCTACCAGGCTTACAAGAACACGATGAGACAACTGCCAATTATTGTCTGAAAGATACATTTTGCATCTGTGAGGAGACTAGTATGTCCTTGTGGCTTCCAGACTCGCTGTGGCTGGTAAGATGTTCAGGGTCACTCTATCCCGTCTAAATCTGGAAACTGGTAGATTGTGAAGGACATCCTCAGGATGCCACTTCATTCTGCACTGTTTGGAAGGTATCGCTTCATGTGCACTGTTTGGCGGATGTCGCTTCATCTGCACTGTTTGGAAGATATTGCTTCATGTGCACTGTTTGGCGGATGTCGCTTCATCTGCACTGTTTGGCGGATGTCGCTTCATCTGCATGGTTTGGCGGATGTCGCGTCATCTGCACTGTTTGGCGGATGTCGCTTCATCTGCATGGTTTGGCGGATGTCGCTTCATCTGCACTGTCTGAGACCCTCTGGGTACCCATGACAGTGTTGAAATCTTACTGTCAGTCATATCTCGACCATTATTTTATCATTGATCACTTGATCTTTACTGGTCATCATAAATGAAACGACGTAACGGATAAGGTTTAATACTGCAATTATATTATCAGATACTGCCAATTTATTTATCTTCACCTCCCCTTCCCCGCCGTCACCCTCCCCCAGTCCAAACACCCAGAAACAGCTCAACATGTTTCACTCACTTGTGAAAGCTCCTTGAAGTTGATGTCAGGAAAAGTCATTACTGAAATTTCAGTTCGTCAAGCAGCATCGGCAAGGTGAAGAAAAAGAAGATGTGGTATTTTTTGAAGATACGCCCTTTTAGCTGCTTAAAGCTGGTGAAATAATTTTCTAATCATCTGCAGTCAGATTGGCTCTCAAGCGGCAGGGGAGATAATGAAAGAGAGGATGGATAACTAACAAACAAACGTCAGTCAGGTGAGAGATCGGCTTTAGACAGGTCTAGGATCACTAATGTGTTGTTGGTAGAGCATTGGCTCCAGCCATTAGAATTTTAGATCGTGGAATGATATTGGTGCAGTCTCGGCACCGGATATGGCGTCATTGGTATGGTCAAGGAGTGAAATAAATGACGTACTTACTGTTACGTTCAGCATTTCTTCCATTAACTGGTTGGTACATGCTCTAGCAAGGGACAGCGAGAACATGTAAGAAACTTAAACCAGAGAGTAAAGATGTATAGAGAGATCTCACTTCCATAAATCGCGAAACTAGGTCGCTGCGGTGTACAAGAAACTGAAGAATTGAAAGACACCGTCTTCAATACAGATAGTGTGCATTTCTGGTTTTGTTCATATTTTTGGGCTGATTTAAACTATTAAATACAGCCGTTTGTAAGCTCTTACGCCCCGTGGAAATGCACTAACGGGTATTGTTTACCGCAGCAACCTGCTTTCCGCTCCATGCTAACAATGGTTTCGCGGAGCTTCCCGTGTCTTGCAGTGCCAGTCGTCCAATAGTGAAACCTCTCTATACATCTATACTCTTTGCTTAAACCTTAGGTGGCGCACTCATTCAAGACTGTTTTGTCTCGGGTTTTAGTTTGAGATGTGGACTATAGGAGTTGACAGAACTTCGCTCACTGAAGAGATTGCAACAAAACTGTCTCACTAGTTTTGGCAGCGTGAAACACTGTCTTGAGTCACCTAGCGGAAAAAAAGACCCCGCCTACTGCGTCAAGATTGTTTTGTATCGGTTTTGGTGTTAGATGATGGACTATCATGGAGGTTAAACGAGACCTCCTGGCTGTGACGAGTCTGAAAGACGTCTTGTCTCACTAGTCTGGGTGGGTCAGACATTAATTTAGTCTTGAGTCACTTCTCTCTCTCTCTCTCTCTCTCTCTCTCTATCCCAGAGTCTTAGGATACCGTTGGGGCGTCACAGAAGACGTCACAACCAGCTTCCTCTATTCCTCCCGGTTCTCAGACGCTCTTAGGCAGTTGCTGAGTGTGAGGCCGGTCCGTTCACTGATATTGTTCTCCCATCTCTTCTCTGTCTTCCTCTCCTTCTCACTCCTCGCACTGTTCCTTGTAGAATGGTTTTGAGTTCGGGTGAGTCAAACGTTAATTTTGTCTCGAGTCACCTAGCGGAAGAAAAAAAGACGTCCGCATTGAGTGTAGCCTGTTATGTATCAGTTTCGGTGTGAGGTGTGATCTGTGGAAGTTAAACAGAACCCCGCGCTGTGGCAAGACATTAACAAGCTTTTCACACTACTTCTGGTGTTTTGAGTCATCTGATGGAAAGACAGACCTCGCCCATCGAGTCACAACGTACCCAAAACAGACCTGATTTCAGAACGCCATCAGCTCAACTTGACTGAATACAAGAATTCCCTTCCCGAAACAGTCTCAGTTTACCTGGGCGAAGATCAGTAGGTGCCAGTACCGTAGGCTGCCTGACCCCTCCAGTGTCTCCGCTAATTGTTACTTCGGTGTTGCTGTTACTTTCGGCCACCAATATACCATCTGGGGTACCTAAGTACGACTTTGGATACCCGGAAGTAATTCTCAAGTGGTAGTGAAATATTTTGACCACATAAATTAATGTGAGTGGATCTGGCGAAATCGGGCATAAGGGGAAAGCTTCATACCTCTTTAAAAAATCAAAATAAAATATTTCTAAGACGATTTCAAGCAAAACATTTTCACTGGATGCAGAAAAATGGCCAATCTTTCATATTATAATCAAATGTCAATTTCTCATAGAAATATTTCCCCGTCAGAAGGATTTACTCAGGAATTTTGTCTTTCACCTCCAGCCCAATTCCGCGAGATCCACTCACAGATGAGAGAGTGAAGCGTAAGAATAATCAACAAAAACCCAGAAGCTGTTTCCCTCATTTGCTGAAGTTTGGAAATCAAAATGTGGCTCAAAGAAAAAGGCGTAAGGAGCAAAGCCTGGCCTAAGAAATAATACAGATTTCTTGTTTTATTATTATTATTATATTTTGAAGTTTCGAAGCACATTTTCTGTCTGAAAAGCTCGACTATGCCGATCTAGTCAAATTTCACTGTTTTGGCGTCATTTTATAACAGCAAATATTAATTTGCTATTTCTTTCTTTCTGGGTGACATTTCTGTACGACTGATAATGTCCCATGGTCATCCCAGAATGGAATCTGAACAACAAATAAAGTGGAGCACAATGAGATTTTCCCACCTTTTTTTCGAGTCCCCTAAAATTTTTGGTTTTGGCGTATACAGTGTTTTCCCGGGGCGGTTGTTGTTAGGGGACCGTGGCCAAATTACAAAGCAGAAGAGAGATGTGTTCACTGCACTTCTATAGCTTCCTATGTACAATACTACTGTCCAATAATAAAAGCATTTCCCATAACACTACAGAAGTATTGTTTACATAGTCAATTCGCCTTATGTAGTAGGTAAAATAAGAAGGCATGAATGTAAACTACAGGGAAAGTCACGAATCTAGACATTTTTGATGAAGAAAGGAAGGAATCCGTCAAAGAAGCAGCAGTTCACAGAACCCATTACTCGTACACCCGAATGATTGACAAGTGGCCAGAAAAATCATAATACGTGAATATGAACTACAGGAAAAGTCACGACACCATACATTTTGAAGGAGAAAGGAGAGAATCAGTTACAGAAACAATAGTTCACGGAGCCCACTAATTCACCCGAATGATGAACAAATGGTACGGCTTATAACTGTGGCAGAGAATTGAAGAGGTCTGAAGAAGAATGAAGGAAAGCAGTAGGATTTACTCCCATTCACCTCCCATACTTTTACAGCAGCTGGTTGGTGGCTGCTTCAGGTAGGATCTCCTACTGTCCAGACCTGTCGTTCTGTTCGTCTTTCCTTGCACAATGTGACCCTTACCGTCTAGACATGTTTTCTACACCCCACACCCCACCTCACACACACACCAAAAACACCTCCCTCCCCAAGCCATTCCAAAATACACACACACACACACACACACACACACACACACACACACACACACACACACACACACACACACACACACACACACACACACACACACACAAACACAAAAGCAAACAAATCAAAAGAATGAATTTCCACAAAAATTCCTATCTGATAAATTGACAGAAATGAATAAAGATAGCAAAGTTGATTGCATAGATGAGTTAACAATTTGAGACACAAACTGATCAAGGTTCAAGCGACCCCTACAGAAAGTTCGCTTATGACATGAAACATTTTGAGAAGACAAAATATTCATCCCCTTCCTCACCCCCTCCCCCCCCTTCCCCCCCAAAAACCACTCCCCTCATGCATAATAAAACTCCAATAAATGTGACTTGAAACTGATCTCAAGGCATAAAATATAAATGCCAAGAAGCCAAAACATTTTTACATAATCATGGATACCCATTGTGCTGGGTGTTTTCTCTTCAATACATTAAGCAAGCAAGCTCGCTCAAGTAGAGAGATTTTCAGTTGAATAGAATTGTTCATATTCTCTTTCAGGTGGCAATGTGTGTGTGTGTGGGTGTGTGTGGTTTTTTTTTTGTGGTCTTTTCATTTGAGCCATTCTCTTCTCTTGAAATGTCTACCATTTAAACCCTCATTTCAATCTACTAGGATTTTAAGCCCGATCGTTTTATAATCCCGGGCTTTGTCAGCGAGTGGCGCTGCACTCTATTCTCCCTAGTCTCAGTGCACTCCGCGTGATCGACTCTCTATCCTTTAATGTTGTAGACAAAACTTCTTTTGGACACAGCGCATGGGCCCTGACAATGCAAGCCTGCCTAATGATTTAATAATTTCAAATACACTCCGTCCGTTATCACAAATGCTTGGAGCGGCCAGAAAAAAGCGACATTGTACCGTTGCTCTATAGCCGTTTTCTGTGCTTTTCAAATGAAGAACTGCCATCTTTTGTGCTGGGAATTTTTGTTCCATAGTGAAAAGCGAAGAGGAAAAAGCCGCCCATTGTGCTCGTGACAATACATTTTGTTATTTTGAGGGGGAAAAACAGCGGCTGTTTCAAGCCAGCGATTGTCATTGATAGAATGGGTAGAATAGCGTGTAAAAGGGAGGGGAAAAGAAATGTCGTGAGAATAGCAAATCATTTGTCACAGGAGTGCTGTTCGCACAATAGTCGTGGATCTGGGGAATTGAGATTACTAAGAACAACGATAAAAACAACAACAACAACATTGAATGGATGTGAAAAGCTTTTGCTGGCACCTTCCGCTCCTGGATTGAATGCACTTGGGTTATTGTTCCTGACAAGGGAAGAGAACTTGGAGCTCGGGTATGAAGGGAGAATTACCCGCCCTTTCATCTGGTGACTATTCTGTACATAATTTTAGATACTAATCACAGGGAATACATATGACTCAATTGATGTATGTGAATACTAGATCATCTTCGATGCCATGTTAGCAATTAAATAGCAAAGGCAAGAACTCATGCCTTAGCGATTACAGAGATGCGGTATCGTGAGGGTATATTGCCATTTCAGATTCAGCCAATGAACCACTAGAGAAACATTCACAGCACAGAATGTGTTAAAATGGCAATTATTGTGATTTTTGGTGGAGTCTAAATTAGACAATGGTTTATAGAAACTATTTGTCCATGGAAAAGAGCCAACAGATAAGTGAAATCTCGTCAAACCTCGCCTGAACTGACTTGACAGCGAGAATGTTTTCCTGGTAGATTGCCGTAAGACTGCAGAACTAAAACCTGCTCCAAACTGCCTCAAGATAAAAAAAAAAAAAAGGACTAGAGCAGAAACCTCGAGAAAACAATAGTCTTCTCCCATGATCAAATGTGAATTGCTACTGGCGATACATATGACAATAAGTTTAGTTTTTTTGTTGTCCTATTCAGTTCAAGATTATGGGCTTAAGAATCCATCTTTCTCCCATTGAGGTATCGCCGGATACATGTATCGATCTGACCTGTTAATCAGATGGTACTCAGGGCGGTGAGCGCATGCGCAAGTCTGTCAGTGTTCCTCAGCCGTGATCCTGATCTAACTGTGGCAAGTGACAATCATGGACTGAAAACAGAGTTGAAACATACTTCAAGCGGATAATTAACCAAGTCTTTGACTGTCACGGCCAGCCAAACGAGGAGAAAGAAAGAGAAAGAGGCAATGGAAGAAAATTACCTGGCAAATGAGAATATAAGACAAAAGGACATCAGGTCAGACAGATGTGACCCGCATTTTGGCTCACAAGTGGTGAAAATAACAATGGCGCAAAAACTGTATAATTTGGTATTTCTCACATTCTGTAGAAATCTGGCAAATCGAATGTCATTCATGAGTAACACAAGTTATTGAAATGTTCAACTTGAGTATTTCTGGGTTTCGTCCTGGACTAAAAAATCCGCTGAATAACAACATGGGTTTAATGACAGATAATTATCTTCTTTTTTTGTCTCTACTCATTATTTTGTTTTTGAAAAGAAATACATGTGAATGAAAAATATAAAAAGAGCAAATCGTTATTTGATTTTATGCATGAAATCAGAGTAGATAGGTGACTTCGCTGTGTTTTCAACTGACACGTTGAACCGAGAAAATCACCTGAGACGAAAATGTGAAATTCGTACCAATTATGAAGTTCAAAATAAAGTAAAAAAAAAAAAAAAAGGCATTTTAACCCATGAGGGAAGAAAGTGCAGAGCAGCAAGGAGATAAAGTGGCCTATTCGATATGAAAAAAAAAACCAAACAACAACAACACATAACTCTGTCAACCTGTGTGAATTTTACATTATGTGACAGAAAATGTTTGAGCTACATATTTTTTCACATCGTGTTTTAGGTCTTTATTTTAGCAGTTCGCTGCCATTGACAGTTACAGCTCAGTTTTCTCCATTTGTTTTTCTTGCTCTTGTTTCTATGTGTTTATGTGATAAAAATTAGTTTGGTTTTTTTTTTTTTTTTAGAATTTTCCACGGGCAGCAGCCTAGTTTGGCCTGCTCTTCTCGACTTTTAACAACCAACATACACACACGGGCCCTCCGAGTTTTTCGCGCGTATTGGAGAAGGCTAGGTGCTCGATCAGAGATAGGGATTTTTTCCCTAGAAAAAAAAAGTTCCAACATGCCTGCACCGACCGGGGATCGAACCCGGTACCTACGGCATGAAAAGCGAGCCCCTTGCCTGTAGACCACCGGCACTGTGTGCCCACATTTTTCACGTCTATGGTCAAGCAAGCGAGCTTTCAAACCGAGACTTATGCAGGTCCAGCCAATTGTCCAGTTTAAGATCTTCATCAAGTTTCTCATTTCAGGTCAAGGATCAAACAAAAATGTCGCGGGATGAAGAAAAAGGCGCTGTAGATTGAATCCTCGACTGTCCTGTCGTATGGATTTCAAGTTGAGAGACGGGGCAAAGTATCTTGGACAAGGAAATTTCATTTTACCACAAACTTCACTAACTTTACAGTTTCTGTAAACACAAAATCGCGAGGAGAATCTTCTGTCACTGCACAAACAAATTTCAACAGCCACACTTTTCTTTTCACAATAATCATTGTCCTCGGCTCACAAGTATCACTGAACTATTGAGATTTTTTTGTTTCCTCTTTTACTTTGCGTTTCATTGTATCGTTTGGATATTTACTTCTTACTCATGGCTATGCTACATAAAACTTTTTCTCTTTGCCAAATTTTGACTTTGCTTTAAGCCTCGCTGCGACCCCACAGCTTTTCTATGGTTTTTATAATATTTCGTCAATTCACAACCATCAGGTCCACCAGTGCAATCCCCCCCCCCTGCTAAAAAAGGCGTTTCCAAACATAACCAATGTAAATCCCCCCCCCCCTCCTCCTCCTCCCCCTCTCCCCGGCCTATTCCACCCACCAGCAACATACACACATGCCAGCCCACGAAACCTGGGGTCTCAAGAATCCACCCAACCCCCTTCTAACCTATGTTCTAGGTTCTACGTTCTATGTTCTCTTTTTGTTCCAGTCGCAAAGATGTAAACGCCACCTCGGACTTTTAAATATTATCTCCCCTTTTTTTGGCCCTGCTCTCTTTTGTCCTGAATTGAATGCTGGACTGAACAGGCCCGGCATAAACGAACAAATAAAAAGGCATAATACTCATAATAATTTCTTTCTTGGCGGTTTGAAAGGCATTAATTCGTTCCGTTTCTTTGAGCGCCGCTCCGTAATTTAGTATAACAACCGAATTATAAAAGCCGGATAAAGCCAATAGGGCTGGAAGGAAAGCCGGCTTTCACGTAGGACAAAACGGCCATGGGAAGCTCATCAATGCCGCTGAATGCGAACCGTCTTCGTAATGAAAAACGCGGCTTTCATGGCCATAATGGTCCAAACGCGACAAATACGGGCCATTCATGGAGAATCGGCGCCCATTCAGAGCTCTTTGTCCAGCCATGCAACCAAATCAACAGAGCGTCAATGGCAGCTGATTTGTTCATTGTCCGCAGGAAAATTGAAAATCATTCCTCCGTTTTTTTCTCTTTCTTTTTTGTTCTCCCCAGTTTCTATAGCGGTGAAATCCTTCCACTAGTCCGGCCGGGTAGTCACCAAGTGACTAACTCGTGCAGTGTTCAAATTGTGAGCCTGTCTTCTCTTCTCTCCTGTCAATGCGGTCAGTCTGGTCAGTATGTACAGGTCACTAGTTCAGCGTTGGCTGTCATAATGACAGAATGAAATGTCTGGTCTTTGGTTGCAATGCTTGAAAAAAAAAAAAAAAAGCAAGACTTTAATCTCTTCACGTGTGAGAAAACTAGCATTTTCAGCCAGCAGAGATGGTGGATTTTGGAAGACGACAGTTTTGTTGAAATAGAGGAGAAAAAGAGGAGACAGGGAGAGAGAGAGGAGGAAGAGATGAAAGAATAAGTTGTCCCAAGTACTTGAAATGAGGGACCACATTTTGTACTGAGTGATGTCTAACGAGTCACATCTTCTCCCTCCCATCCAGCCCCCCCCCCTTTCTTTAAATTCTGCGTTTCTTGCTTACCAATAAACTATTATAATGACATCTCAATCAACAATAATTGAATAGTCGAAGTAACTGTACATGACCGTCTCCTTTTGGGGGGGGGGGGGCTGATGAAAATATAGAAAGACCAAACATAAAATACCATCGAACAGGGATACATTTTCCTCTCACAGCGCTGCTGAAATACTGAAAAACTTCAGAATTCACATGTGAGCCAAGGTACTTCAGCATCGGTCCAATATACCAGATTTTTTTCTTCTTCACGGAGGGCCAGAAAGGAAGTTTTTTTTTTTTTTTTTCTTTTACAGTCCGTAGCCACTTCAACTCCAAGGGTAAATTTTTGTTCAAAATCCATAGAATGTGGGCGTTAACACATCTTGACTGAAGAGACCA
Source organism: Onchidella celtica (assembly GCA_963931925.1). NCBI lineage: Eukaryota > Metazoa > Mollusca > Gastropoda > Systellommatophora > Onchidiidae > Onchidella > Onchidella celtica. The sequence continues at coordinate 12,137,804 of OZ007580.1, read as the reverse complement.
AAATGGCAGCTATTCAAACTGTTCAGTTCGTTTTGGGGGTGTCATACAGAAAGATTTCAGCACGCATTCTGAACATAGCTTGAACCTGAACATCGAGAGCGTGCTTCCAACAGAGCAGCGGCCATTGCGTTGACGTGGGGTGATTCAGTCAAGAATGAACTTGTATGAATTGATGAAAGATCTAAATTATGCAGCGTTATCATAAGGAAGATCGTTCAAGTTTTTGTGTCGTACGCACTCATGACGCGGAAAGCTCCGCTGCTGAATGGAGCCAGTTTATATTCCATTCTTGGGCTCTTTTGAAACATGTAGAGCATCTCTGTAGAGGAGAGCGAGTATCCTTGAGGAAGATATGATACATCACATAAAATGTAGTCACCGTAATGAATAAATTTCTAATATCGTTTTATGTCTGAGTCTTCTATGGGGAGTATTTTTATTTGATGGAAAGTGGGTCAGGTAACCTGTTTTTGTGTGTATGTGTATCTGAGAGAGAGATAAGAACAAGTGTGCGGGGAAGAAGAAGAAGAAGAAGAAGAAGAGGAGAGAGAAAGATTGCTTGTATGAGAGAATGCAATGTGTCAGAGAGAAAAGAGAGACAGAGAGAGAGAGAGAGAGGCAGAGAGAAAGGTGAGTACTTGTACTTCAAGTATGAGAGAGAGAGAGAGAGGAGAGAAATTGTTTGTATGAGAGAGAGAATGCAAGAGGTCAGACAGACGGAGAGAGGTGAGTACTTGTACTTGTATGAAAGAGAGAGAGAGAGAGAGGGGGAGAGAGACATACAGAGAGAGAGAGAGACAGACAGACAGACAGACAGACAAACAGAAAGACAGATTTAAGAATGGCTGGGCAAGTAAAACACCTGCCCCAGACTGTATGCTTTGTTTTTATAATTATAGCTGATCTATCTTAACGTTTCATTTTTGTCTGCTTCTAAAGTGAGACTTTAGAACATACAGCCTTCTCTCTCTCTCTCTCTCTTTTTTCCCCACATTTTTGTAAAAATTAATGTTCTCACACTCAGTGACATGTATTGCCCCCAGGCCAGAGTTGTAGATTACATTTTGTATCTTCCAGTCTCATATACCATATGGCTTAGAAACCTGAAAGTGAAGAAAGCTGTATTGGTCCTTAGTCCGTGAGTGCAAGGATGAATGATGACAGTGGTGTACTCACCGCGCGGAGTCACACACCAGGGAACATCAATGGCGGTGGGAAAGACGTCACCTCTGTGTGCATCCAGATCTCTTCCTTCCCGCCCCCCTCCCCTCTCCCCCCGGGGCCCCAAAGTCTTGTGCTCACAGATGTACGGCAGGTAGACTTGACTGCGTCTACTCACACCCAATCTCAAATACATTACACGCTTCGACTGGTCGCCTTTATCATCCAACGACATGGGTACAGTGCCAGATTTAAACCCTTGCCACTTCCCCGGCCGGCTCAACCTTTACTTCCTCGTCTTGTCTTCCAAAATCATTAAAGAACGTTCTGATATGACCCCGGTATTTTTGGAGATTTTGAAATTTTTCCTGCCAAACGGCGCGCACTTAATTGTTCCAGCGCTAGTGTATGCTTCTCTCGTGATTTCTCGCTTGCGCAGAGAGTGAAAGGAACCGCAACCCATGATTTCCCTCATCCTTCAGAGGCGTTAACTCGCGCAGAACGCACCTCCCTGGTGTGAGAGCACTAGAAAACTCAGCTCTCCAGCACACACATGATGAATTGTCCATATCTACTGGAGCTGCCGTGTACTGGAAACTTCGGATAAAGAACAACTCAGCAAATGAAACGAATATTATAGCTCTTTTCACGAGTCAAATTTGACACCATCAGACTGTCGTCACTTCTACAACCGCAAGAAATCTTCTGAATTATCTTGTTGATCTGGACCCTGGAACTATTTTGTTCACAAAACCTGTGAAAGTCCATAACTTAACACATCGGGAACCAGTTTTAAGGGAATCGTGAATTGTCACTGAGTTACCACTGAGTGTCAGTTAATTGCAACGTTGTCGGCTAGACAGTCCATATTGCCTTTAAGCGGCGGGCGTTTATTGCTAATATATTGCGATCTAGTTTGTGACGGGAACAATTGTTTTGGCGGTGTCGGCAAATGGCGGAAGTAGATAAACCAGACCTTGCACTGATTTGAACCAAAGTCCGAACTGGAAATGGCAAGAACAGCGATGGAAACAGTTTGAAGGTCATCGGGTGCAAAGATCACATGAGGTCAGGTGAGAAACGTTGCGTTTGGTTCATGTCCCCATAAATTTGAGTATTTACAACAGTTTCAATTTCATTCAGCTTATCTAGAAATCTAATGACCAGTTTAGAAAGCATTACACTACTTCTTTTGTGTAGGGCACTACTTTTTTTTACGTCTTTATTTAAGGAGGTTCTCGCTGCCCTAGGCATTTTCTACACTTCACTTTTCTTGTTTTTATTTTTCTTGGTCTTGTTTCTGTGTGTTTTTTGTGGCAGGGATTAGTTTTCATTAATTTTGCCTGGGTAGCGGAACTGTCCAGCCTGCTCTTTTCAACTGCCGAGGTATCTTTAATGTGCGCAATGTGCACACGGGCCCTCCGAGTTTTTCATCCTTATCCGAGAAGACTAGGTGCTCTATCCCACTTACCATAGGATCAGGGACAGGAATTCCCCCCCCCCCTCCCAGAAAAAAAAATAAAAAAATTCCAACATGTCTGCATCTGCCTGGGATCGAACCCAGTACCTTCAGCATCCACGGCGAGCACTTTGCCCCCAGACCAACTTGTACCCTAGGGCACCACTTGGATCTGCAAAAATTAATTTACAAAAGCTGTAATTTATTCACAGTTTTTCTTGTTTTTAGTTCAGGAACAAAGAAATTCATTCATTTTGCTCTCCATAATACTTCCTATGTCATCGCTAAAGTGAAACATTACCTAACAAAGTAACATGTCCCTAGTATATTAAACGTGTACACCGGAGTAAGGTGATTTTATTTTGGGGGGGGGGGGGGGGGGAGGAGGGAGTGTGTCCGTTCGCTTTTCAATTATGATAATGAACTATGAAGTTTGGTTGTTGTTGTTGTTTTTTACAAAATAATGATGTTGTTGGATAATATAAAAATCATAAATTATTACTAACGAAACAGACCAAATTAATAGTCCAATGTAAAATATCACTAAAAATATTAAACATCAAGGTCTTATCAGAGATATTCACCATACTAATCACCAAGCTTATCAAAAGCATGCATGCGGTGTAAAACCTGCCAGAATCAAAGTTATGTTCTTTATGAATGCCGCCGCCTACCCCTAGATTAATAAAAATAAAAATAATGATAATAATAATTTTAAAAAAAAGCAAGTTGGGAACGGAAAGCTCCCGATTCAAATTAAAGGTGTGGAACATTTCTTGTTTTGGAAGTGTATATCCGTACAACACGTTGTATGGATATGGACACTGCATATCCGTACAACATGTTTACCAAAAGCGCGACTGGTGAAGGTTTGCTGAAACAAAACTGGGTATGGTGTTCACGAATTTAAAGTGACAACACATGGAATAGTCAGATGGACCTGGAGGTGTGAAGGTCTGGTCAGTTTGTGTCATTATCAATGGGCGGTAGTCAGATTGACTAATCAGGCGAAAAGGGGTTGGGGTAGCCATTGTGATCGACGTACACTCAAGTAGCGCAGATCACGCAATCTCGGAGCAGAAATCGGACTGTTTTGCTACTAAGCCGATTCATATTTTTAAAAACTATGCAAATTAACAAGGTCAGTAATATAGTATTCCTGTGTGTGTTCTACGTCATCGAATTGTGTGTGTTCTACGTCATCGAATTGTGTGTGTTGTACGGATATGCCAGACCGCCTGGAATACAAGAAAAGGTTTGTTCAACACAGAAATAAATCGGCATTAAACTTATTGTTAACTCTTTGTGTGCCATGAATTTTTCCATGTTTGCCGATTCAGGAGAAAAATAGGAGGGAGCTGAATGAAGACTAAATAAAGCAACATTTATTAATAGAAAGTCGACTGTCTTCCCGACATAAAATAGCGTAGCATCCTTGTGCACCGATACATCGGTGATTGGCACAAACGTGGTCAGCAGGAGAACAGATATTTGTATTTGTATTTGTATTTGTATAACTCTTTAATCCCATTTGGGAATTTGCCTTTGTGCCATGGCAGCCCAGTTATAACTGGAGCAGGCACGTCGTCGCCACAGTGCAGCGCCGGTCGGCGGTTTTTTTGTTTTTTTTGGGGGGGGGGGGAGGAGATGAGGGGGGAGGGGGAGGGACTGGTAGAGATGAATTTTAATTTAATTTTGCCCGGGCAGCGGCCTGTTCGGCCTGCTCTTTACGATTTCCAACTGCCAAGGTATCTTTAACGTGCGCAACGTGCACACGGGCCCTCCGAATTTTTCGTCCTTATCCGAGAAGACTAGGTACTCGATCCTACCCCCCCCCCCCCAAATAGGATCAGGGACACGAAAATATGAGAAAAATCCCAATTTCCAACATGCCTGCACGGCCCGGGTTTCGAACCCGGGACCCTTGGCACGAGAGGCGAGCACCTTGCGGTGACTGGGACACAAAGAGTTAAAACTTCTCAATTTTGGTACCGTCGGAAAGGTTTGGAAAGCTAGTCGTATCTCTTGGCGGGGGCAAGCTAGGGGTAAAAGAAAGGTACAGTAGAGGAGATCTGTGGCGCGGCGACTTTTAACAGCTCTGGGAATCAACAAATTTGTTTCTTCTCTAATAGCGCCCACTAAACTGTTCCATAAATCTGTCTTGTGTTCCAGGCCCGTTTACGCAATCCACTTTGTAACATTAACCAGGCTTCAGTCAAGCTCATGTACTGAGTCACTCAGGTGCGAAACAAAGCTTAAAAAGCTGAACGAACTTTGGCACCTTAAGTCACAGAGCCAGCTTTGTCACCGTTGACAATGCAGGATCGCACAGGTGTAAGGTGAGCCCAGGGATTAGACACGGCAAGACACCTGAATATAAGTAGAGCAATTGATGTAACAATGGGCTTTTGTTGCAGTGCTGGGTTGATTGAATCATTGGCATGCATGAGGCTGGCAGTTACTGGCAACATACGCTGACATACATCCGAGGCTCATTTCCCTCTTGATACAGATGGTCTCGGGTTGAAAGTTAATCCAGATCTTTACTTTGTCAGTTTGACGACCCAGGTCTGATGAAGTGGTTTGGTGGGTGGCGGGCTGGTTCAATGGGTGGTTGTTTTGGTGGATGGTTGGGTGGTTGGGTGGGTGGTTGATTGGATGGTTGGTTGGTTGGTTGAGTAGTTCGTTGGGGAGTTGGGTGGTTGTTTGCTTGGGTAGTTCGTTGTGTAATTGGGTGGATGGTTGGTTGTGTGGGTAGTTGGGTGGTTGGTTGAGTGGGTTGTTGGTTGGATGGTTGGCGCTGGGTGGGTAGATGGGTGGCTGGTTGACTGGGTTGTTGATTGGGCAATTGGGCGGGTGGTATGTGGGTTGGTTGGTCAGGTTGATTGGTTAGTTGTTTGGTTGGGCGGGTGGTTGGTTGAGTAGTTGGGTGGGTAGCTAGTTTTGTAGTTGGATGGGTGGTTGGTCGGGTAGTTGGTTGGGTGGTTCAGTGGGTGGTTGGATGGGAGGATGGGTGGTTGGTTGGTTGATTAGTTGGATGGGTGGTTGGCTGGGTGTTGCTTGGTTGGGTAGTTGGGTGAGTGGTTGGTTGGGTGGTTCAGTGGGTGGTTGGATGGCAGGATGGGTGGTTGGTACGGTTGGTTGACTAGTTGGATAGGTGGTTGTTTGTTATTTTGACTGGCTGAGTAGTTGGTTGATGGTGGAAGTTTTGGTTGGTTAAGTGGTTGGTTGGTTGGTTGGTTGGTCGATTGGATGGTTGTTTTTTGGTTGCCTGGTTGGTTGGCTGGATGGGTGGTTGTTTCTTTGAGTGGTTGATTGAGTGGTTGAATGGGTGGTTGGTTACATGTGTTCTGGGCTGAAAGGTTAGTTCGATGGTTGGTTGGCTGGTTGGTTGACTGGTTGGATGGTTGGTTGGTGCCGACTTTGTCTACGTCACTTTGAGTAGGGCTTGAAAAACGTGCATAGTGACACGCCTGACACTAGGGATAGAGATATTTGTACAGCCATGGTATGGGGTTTTAGTGACTGTTAAGAAATTCTGTGTCCTGTACGATTTCACTGGTGTCAGTTTCCGACTGTTCCGCCAACATCTGCATGGACACACACAGCGCTGCTGCTGTTGCTGCCTGTGTGGGTGGTGTATGGAGGGTGAGGTGGCTAGGTGGGTGGGTCTCAGGGTGTATGTGTGTGTGTGGTGGTAAGTGATCTGTGAGTGGGGAGGCTGTTAGGGAAATGTGACGGTATTTGGAAATGGGAGTGGTAGAGTGGGGGTGGGAGTGGGAGAATTACATGAAGGTCGAAGAATGTGATGAGTTTGTGAATTGTGAGTTTGAGTTTGAATTTTACGCCATTTGGACCCTTCACGGTCTATTTTTTGGGTACACTCTCTTTATTTATGTTTCGTATTCAGAGCTGTCAAGTTTAACAATAGAATTAAATACTTTCATATAATTTTATCACAATGGTAAAATTCTCAAAAAGTTGTTTGGTAGGACCTGAAAAGAATTTCAAAACTTTGTAAATGAGTATAAGCATTTTTAAATCAACTTGTAGATCTTAGTCTCTCTCAGAAAGGACAGAATACGTCGCGGGTCCACGTCAGAAAATAATTCTTTCACGGATCCACATAGTGCCTTCTTCAGATATATATGCATAAAGTTTACACATTCTGTTAAACTTTGTTTTATTGATAGTTGGCAGTTGCATGCGACACATTCGGGGGGATTCTCCCCCCCCCCCCTCCCCTCCCTAAATAAGTTTGTGAAGCCACTTTATATAGCATACAATTTTTACATCTCACTTACATGGTCATTCTGCATTGGTTCTGTGTGTGTGATTGTTTGGGGTAGGCGTTGGAAAGTATTGGGGGTGGGGGAGGGGGGTGGGGGGAGGGGAGGGATTGAAGTAGAGAGATGGAGGGTGGGATGGACCTGCGTTTCCCCGTTACCCCAGGAGAAGTAGGAGACTCAGCAGCAACGACAGCACGAAGAACAATACAGACACTGTGACAAATACGAACGGTTTTAAATACAACAGTGAGGAGCAAATTCGACCGTTTTATCTATCGTTACCCGACAAAAGAAACATGCCATTCAAAAATCCAAAGTGACTGAGGAAAAAAAGAAAACGAAAGAGAAACTGCTGGAATAAATCTGTCTTCACTTAGTCCATCCCTCACGAGATTCCTCATACAGTTTCACTTAAAGCTTCGTCTTCAGTCCAGATCTTCTTGCGTTTATTTTCGTTTCTCCGCAGTCGTCTTAACTGGCAAATCTCTAAACAAACAGCCATTGATTCCAGTGTATCGTCTTTACCAACGTATGGTGGCCAGATTTCGGTGCAAAACCAAGCCCTCATCCGTTGTTTTTTCAGCCGGAAGAGATTGCCATTAAGCCGTGCTCTTGCATTTTGGAATGTCCAGACTTCTAATTGGCGAAGATCTAAAGAATAGTGAAGAAAAAGAGGGGCCGGCTGGAACTGAAATCTTGACTGGTCAGGAAAGAGATGAAATCCGGGCCAAATTACTCCAACCTGCCAGCCATTAGCTTTATGTTTCACAACTGGTGAACAGTAGTGGAT
>OZ007580.1:12117500-12129905 GCA_963931925.1 Onchidella celtica | reverse complement strand
CATACCGCTGGTGACTGTGGTGAGGACCAGAGGGGGCCCAGCGGTCAGGCTGAATGGACAAGAGTCCAACAGTTGGTTTGGTCCACGCCACAATTCAAGTGCAACAAAAGCCAGTGTGTATAGAAAACGGGAAGGATTCCCCAGAGAGATGGCCAGTCCTGGGTCAAGCCTGTGGTTAACGCTTGCATTGACTGCAAGTTGATCGGCTGCATTGGGGCCTTTGATTGGCTCCTCATCTTACTTGACAAATAAATGGGATCCATGGAGATTTTCATGAACTTTGACCCCGGCACCAACACTCTTTTTTCACCCCATGTCCCCATTATTTCTGTTTTCAAAAGTACCCTGATGCATGTAGAACAGCTTTTTCACTTCGTGATCCATGCTGACAAATTTCATCCCACACCGGAAAAATTCTTCGGTAACAGCAGCAAAATGTTTTCTATCTTCTGCACGATTGGCTTGTTTCAGTGCCATAGTAGGTATTTCTCTGTCTCTCTGTCTCTCTCTCTCTCTCTTCCCGTCTGTCAGTCTGGCTATATGTCTGTCTGTCCTTCTATCTGTCGGTCTCTCTCTCTTTCTTTCTCCCCCGTCACCTTTTTTTTCCCTTCTGTCAGATTGTCTATGTGTCTGTCGGTCTCACTCTCCCACGCTCTCCCTTTCTCTCTCTTTCCTTGATTTGAGGTCTTTATTTTAGGAGGTTCGCTGCCCTTGGCATTTACACCTCACTTTACTTGTTTTATTATTTCTTGTTCTGGCGGGGGGGGGGGGGGGGGGGGGAGATGATATGGATATATTTTAATCTATTAATTTCAATTTTGCCTGGACAGCGGCCTTTCGGCCTGCTCTTTACGATTTCCAACTGCCAAGGTATCTTTAACGTGCGCAACGTGCACACGGGCCCTCCGAATTTTTTCGTCCTTATCCGAGAAGACTAGGTACTCGATCCTACCACTCTCTCTTTCCTTCAGTCTGACAGTCTGTCTTATATCTGCTCGCCTGTCTTTCGGTCTGTCGGTCTCTCTCTCCCCCCTCTCTCTTTCTTCCCGTCTGCCAGTCTGTCTATCTGTGCCTGTCCGTCTTTCTATCTGTCGCTTTGTCTGTCGGTCTCTCTCTCTCCCCCTCCCTCTCTCCCAAAGGTTTGTACAGATGAGCTGTTCGACGATAAACACCCGTACGCATTTAATTATTCTGAAACCTTATTTCTTGCCAGTTTCTCCCTCAAGTTGTTGGTTCTTGTAACGTCAAAAATTCAAGGTTTCGACACAACCGGTACAGAGAAGATTATCCAACAAAGACATTTGAACATACGAGAAATTAATCATGGAAGGAACATCTTGAAAGAGAAAATAATTATTAAATAACTTGTCACTCTTCACCTCACCACCCCCACCCCGTCTCCCTCCCCACACACCAGCCCTCAACTCTTCATGTTCCGCCAGAGATCGCTCCACCGATCTCCAAGCTGTAGGAAAAAAGCCCGTACAATCTTCAGAGGCGGAACATCCGACGCCGAAATTTGCATGAGCAAATGATGTAACAAAAAGGACAGAAACGAAATGATGGACGGATAACACAAACATAAAAGGAGAGCTAAGAGGCTTAGCTGACATAACTAATGCTTTGATAATTTGCCTCACTATTAAATTTGGAAAGAGCGCTGTGAAAGGTTAAAAAACAACAACACAACGGAGAGGAAGTCGTGACGTCTTTTATACCAGGCTCATGTTCCTTGTACGTACGTACCCGAAATGTTTGCGCTGGAGGCGCGCACGTATACGTACCTATCCCTAACCCCGTCCTTATCCCCAACCCTAAATCTTATCGAATCTCTAATCCCGCCTCTACCTTTTCAACCAAAAACAGGAGAAAGCAAAAAGAAAATTTGAAAGAATAATTAATTGAAACTGTTGTTAGGAGTATTTCGGGGGGAGCCCTCAAGCTCTGGAGACACAAAAGGCTTATACGTACCCGTAGCACGAAACACTTTGGGGTACGTACGTACTTGTAACAACATTCTTTATACAAACAATAGAAATAAAATATCCCGAGGGAAGTTTGAGACAAATAAACTGAAGGTTCCATTTCCAGGATCTCCAGTTGCGATGCTTTTTGCATAAATATTATGTACCGAAACTGCCAGTGCAGAGGACGTGCGTTGTTTTAGAAAAGGCATTCTACCACATCCGCCTAGGACACATCTGTCGCCTGAGGAGCCTCGAACATCTAGCAGTCACAGGGAAGATCGAAGGCAGGAAATGGAAGGGCAGACAGAGTAAAACTTTCACTGAAAGTCTTAATTCATGGACAACAAACAAACGTCACAACAACAACTCATTCTTGAGGTTGGCTGATGACAGATCCCAGTAGAGAGCCATGATCGCCAATGTCTGTTCCAGACAGGGCAACCGATGATGGTCCTCCCACATAAGTGGGTAGTTTGGTATTCAGAGCTTCATTAATTTAAAAATTTCACAATGGAATTCAATAATTCCGTGTAAATTTTATCACATTGGTAAAATTCTCAAAAAAATTGTTTTGTATGGATCTGAAAAGAGTTTAGTAAATGAGTACAAAAGTTTTAAAATCAAGTTGCAGATATGATATAGTAATAATATATAAGTATCTTTCAGAAAGGGCAAGACGCGCGGTGGGTCCACGTCAGAAAATTCTTTCATGGATCTGCAGGCATGGTGCCTTTTTCGGATACATGCATGAAGTTTACACATTCAGTCAAAATATGCTTTATTCGTTGTTGGCAATTGCATGCCACACATTCGTCATAACATGTCATTGGTTTGTTCCTGTTATGTTGTGAGAGCGTCGCATTCACTCATCCGTCAGTCACAACAGCAGATCCAGATCCTTGTCTGTCCAACTTCGGTATGAGGGGAGTGGGGAGGGTAGGGGGGGGGGAGCTCACTGCTAGATATGCAAATTAGATTAGTTGGAAGGGAAATGACAGAGAAGAAGGACTGGCAGAGTGGAAGGATGAGTAGTTAGAGAGGAGGTCTCTTTGCGGGGGGGGGGGGGGAGGGTTGGGAGGGACAAATGTCCACAAGGAGAACTTGACAACAAAGCCATTTTCAGATCTACCTAATCCAATTGGCTTTCACAGTTTGTCTAATCAAAGTCTTGAATTGCAGGGAAGTTAACACAAGGACACCAGCGACACTTTCGTCGTTTCGTTTGCCCCGACCAGTTGTTTGTTTTACATTTCCGGCTCTCTTCAAGCTCTTGTTTTCCTGTGTGTATGGCGATTGAAATGTGAGAAGTTTGGACAATCCCAACAATTGCCCTGCAGAATATGCCGCAAATGATAGTTTAACAAGAGAACCAATTCTCCCCCTCTTACCCTTACCTTACCTTCAGGGGTGTTGGAGCAAGAGAAGCTAGATCAAGATATCAACAGGCTAACTGTGATGTTATTGCAGTTACACCAGATTGTAGTTGCAATTGTGTTACATTTCTGGACCGAATAATTAGGTCATTGCAATTGTGTTACATTTCTGGACCGAATAATTAGGTCACCTTAAACATCTGACATAGCTGCTGCTGAAGAATCCAACACTGAGATTGTGGTTCTGTCAAAATGATTTGGAAATTTGCAAATCAGTTCTTTCCCCATAATTATAAAGCACTCGGAGCCTATTTTGATAACTGGCAAGCGTGCGCTGGATAGATGTAAAGTTAAAATAAAAGAAAAAAATGTAGGTAGCAAAGCCTCGCGTAAGAAATCATACCAAAACGAGACAATGACATGTAAAGGAAAAGGGAAGACATAAAAGTGTGCATTATTGTGGTTATTATTATTGTTATATTATTATTATTATTACTGCTTTTATCATGGTATAAATAAATCAGTTTTGGTGTAAAGTAAACAATCCAGATCTTACCCTGTGATCGTCACTTGAAACATAATGACCTAATTCATCCAACGACTCTCTTTCAGGTCTTGATTTCAAAGCGTTTTCACTATTATCGGATTGTTTTGCCTCAGCTCCAGACTGTGGTAATGTTATAGATGTAGTTTGTTCTATTTTCTCACTCAGTCATTGTTTGTCCTTGTCATATTTCAGTTTTTTTCCCCCCTTTATTTCATTGTTACAGAGCCAGGCTTCCCGCAATGTACACAGAGTCCTGTCCAGATGTTGGTTCCAGTTTAAAACAACAGGTCAGATTTCTTTCTGTATTGCCTTTAGGATTTGTCCAAATTTGGCCTGGTCAAATTGAATTGCAGGCGCAGGCGCTGAAGTTTAAGCAGGCGATACACGGGTGCCCAGTCATCCCGGGATGAAATTGACTAGCAATGGAAATGATTTGCTAATGTGCTCCTAATCACAAGGGCACTCCCCAGGCAAGGCCAAACAATTAAACCTACCATTTCCTCTCCGATTGACGGGCCCAATTGAATTACGGCTTGAAAAACGCTTTATTTTCCGCGCGTAAACCGAAGATTGGATTGTTGCCCGTATTTATTTGTATTCCAAATTGTATAATCGTTTCCTAAGGTTGGCCTCTCCGGCTTGGTCTCTTGAAGGTCCTCAATTATGTGTGAGATGAGCTGATGATGGGAGGACGCTCAAAGGGAAGGCCTGTAGAGGGACGTGCTTGGATTGACAATGTTATTGTTTTAATACAAACGGAGGAAGAGGTTGAGAGTTCTCTTCAAGCTGGAATTGAATCTTGGCCGTGTATTCCTTTCTTGTTGGGGCGTCTGTTGGCTCGTGAAATGGCAATGTGAGGGGGTGGGGGAGAGGGTGGGGGGGGGGTGGCCGGGGAAGGAACCCGGGGGAGGGGGGGACCCTTGAAAAATAGAATTAATGGTCGGAAGACGGAAATAAAGGCAAGGTAAAAACTCTCCAGATTTCGTTTGTGGCCTGAGTGAATGTGAAATGGTGGAGAATTTGAAATTTGGTAGTCACCGGGAATGTCAGAGATATATCTGAATGGTGAAGGCGCTGACGAAGTTGTGGCACTTGGTGTATACCAATATTTGAATGATACGTTCATTTTTATTCCAACTCTTGAGCTTGGCAAAATTCCCACACAAAGAGGGGGAAGATGGAGACGTGGGGGGCAGTGGAGTTTATGTGTCTGTGTGGGGGGGGGGGGGGGGGGAGACGAGATGGAAGTAACAACAATGTAGACTAAAGTCACCGGTGAAACAAGGAAAGCCAGTGAGAAAAAAGTTTGCTAGAGAGAGGGGGGGGGTGGAGAGGAATATGGGAGACGAACAAGAGACAGGACAAACAAACAGACACACCAATATGGAAACTCCGACAGAAAACAACAAACAACAACAATAAATCAAATGTAACAAAAAGGACAAAACAATGCAAAACAAAAACGCGACACTCAGTTTATTCAGTGGCAAAATAATAATAACAATAACAGTAACCATAATAACAAGTGGAAGCGTGATTTTTTTTTGGTACTCACTTTAGCAAATTCAGGAGCGGGGCAGCAACACACCCCCAAACACAGGTCATCGGCTAAGGGATTTCTCGTCCTACCGAACACTGCCATGGGTGCTGCAATCTCTGGACTGTGCACCCTAACCCTAACCCTAAAATGGCTCTGAACGTCACCGAAAATCCCTGGGATCTGTTGGAGCTATTGCTGCCATGCTCCTGAATTTGGTATAGTGAGTACAAAAAAAAAAAAAAAATCACGCCAACTGGAGGGGTTCCAAATTTTAATGATTAACATTTTAAGGATATTACAAGGACGCGACTTTGGGAGTGGCCGTGAGTCGGGGGTCGCAGGGGCAGCCCCCCCCCTCACCCCCCAGGGGAGTTAGACCTGGAGGTGGATGTTTTTGTAGAAAATACGCGGCTTGGCGATGAACACTCAGTACAAGAAATATATGCCTGACTAAATTTGTGTAACCCATGCGGTACTCCTTCCATAACAACAGTAACATTTACAACCACAACTTTGAAGCATGGACGCTCGTCACATCGAGGTCTCACAACAAAACGCATAAGGAGAAAGAGAGAAAGAAAAAGAAAAAAAAAAGCTGAAACTGCTATCAGATGGTAACAACTGTAGAGATTCCCGGCATCACCTGACGGTTTTCATGTACGACAAACGTATTAATTATTGGATGTGAGTGATTTGATGTTTGTCACAGTGAGGGCAATTAGGATCGTGAATGGACTCGGAAATGCCGCATTCATTTTGTGTCATATTGGACGGATCTGATACATATTAACACTCTGAAGATCATCGCATCAGATAACATTCACCTTTGAAGTTTTTTGACAAATGACATCGCAAGGCTGGTACAAATGGCAAAATGGTATTAAAATTGAATAATGGCTTGAATTGACATAATTCTCCTATCTTGCCTAGCTTAATGAGAGGCCTTGACAGACTGAGAGGTGAATGTAACTTTAGAGGGAGACTGGCTTTAGACTTAGGAGAAAGATATTTTGTACTTGCAGTTCTGAAGAGATTTGAAAGGTTGAAATCATTGTCAGGGATGAATGTAATGTAATGTAATAATTAGCTTATATGGCTCTCAAATCCACAAAAGTATGTTGTTTAAGGTACTGAACTAAAATTAGAAATAGGATTATCATAAGACCAACTCATCATAGATCTACTCCCATTCACAATAACTAACAAAACTTAATTGACTGACATCCTCATGCAGAGTTTACGCTTCAGAAGCGATCTCCGAGTCTCTCACTGGAGTCGGGTCCGTTCAAAGCTGGCAACAGACCCATGCCAGGTGGGAACCCAGTTGGGAACCCTACGTCAATCCGACGTGGGTTTCTGTAACCTCTGAGTCCAAAAAGGGCCTCAGACAGTTTCAAAGAAAACAGCCCCAAACAGTTCAGCTTTGAGTCCATTTTTAAATGTGATGATGTTCTCACTTTACCTCGTGTCAACGCTGATGTTGTTCCACAATTTAGGCCCACCAGTAGAAAAAGCCTCTTCACTAAGCAACAATCTGACTCCGGGTGTCTCAAGAAGTCTCGCGTTCACTGGTCTTAAAGTGCGTGATGGTTTGTTTGATTCCTCTGGGTCTGGAAATATTCTGGAGAGAGGGGGGGGGGGGTAGCCCCCTCAAATAATTAAAAGTAAAGCACAAAATCTTGAAGTCTTTTCTTTCTTTAATAGATCCGCCATCTTCCACAGGGTGGACATTATTTTACTTCTCTTTGATATCATCAACTTCAAGATTTTAACATATTAAAAAATTCCTTCTGGATCTATACACATTTTAACAACTTTACAAATAGACAATTATATGCGGAACGTTTAGTCTTATTCGTGGAATTTTGGTTGGTGGACACTGAGTGTCGAGCTTTGGTGAGGATGGCCAAGGAACCGATGGGGGCGTGGGCGTTGTCATGCCAGAACTGTTAACCCAAACTCAAACTCAAACTTAAAATTTTACAATAAAATTGTAAAATTGTAATTTTAACTCAAACTTAAAATTTTACAACAAAAGGCCTCCTGGCGTTGCCTGGTGCAAGTCTGAAATTGAGAGGGAAACAGGGAGAGGGGCGGTGTGGCTACCAGCACGCCTGACCACTAACTGTTGAATAATTACGTGTCCACTGGTCGCTGGCTGTTGGTTGACGCTCCCGCATATTCGGCGAAGACCAAATATCTGGGTGGTGCGTAACTATGAGTGATTCTAATGCGTGCTCTATGAGAGAGAAAAGGGGAAAAGGACTCACATTAACAAAATATATAAATAAATAATAATGACAATTATTATAATAATAATAGCAAACACACATGCTCAGCTGGGTACATGTCTTGGATAGATTTATCCATAAGACCACAAACAACGTTAGAGTCTGGTTTGAGATTGCATAATACGAGAAAAAACTATATCTATAGTAGTTTCACTTTGCTGCTTCTTCACGTACGCCCAAGTCACTGACTTTCCATGGCCTCCCTACAAGACAAACTATAAATTACTGCTCAACTGACAAATTATTATTTTCAAAGAAACGCAGAAAATCTGTGGAGTCGCAGCGAAGCTTGATTTGTCCTTCCTTTTCCTTTACTTTGTATTGTATCATTCTGTATTATTTCTTAGGCAAGGCTTTGCTACACACCACTTTTTGTTTTTGCCACAGTTTGTCTTCATTGTCCAACTGCAGTTTCACTTTTCTAAACTCCAAATTTGTCTTGGTCACCTGTTTTAGAATCATCATTTCACATTTCCTGGCACATGAAAATTTCTGAGCAATGTTCTCATCTTTTGTACCCAGAGTGTCCGTTCTAAATGTACACTACCTTCCATCCCGTAAGTAGAGGGAAGTTTGGGATTTTTCTCATATTTTCCTGTCCCTGATCCTATGATCGAGCACCTAGTCTTCTCGGATAATGACGAAAAATTCGGAGGGCCCGTGTGCACGTTGCATACGTTAAAAATACCTTGGCAGAAGGAAATCGGGATGAGCAGGCAGTGCAAGGCCGCTGCCCTGGCAAAATTCTTTAAAAAAAAAAAAGAAAACAGCAAAAAACTGATCCCCACCACAACAAGAAATATAAAAAAAAAAACAACCCAAGAAAAGGTGAGGTGTAAATGCCAAGGGCTGCGAACCTCCTAAAATAAAGACCTAGATATCTATGCACCCGCTAACTTCCATCTATAAAGGAACCACCACGGCGACCATCTGTTTTCCCAAAATTTAGAGGTGAAGAAACCAAACTTTTGTGCCGAAATTGTCCTGTAAGGTCACAGTTAAAATGATGTTTTTATCTAAGAAAAGTTAAAGACGGTTGGTCAAGCCAAGCTCTACTGATCAGTACCTTAAAGTCCCTCTATATCATTTGCTACAGCGATTGTCTAGTGCTTGTCTCATCGTGACTGCCGCAAATGAGCTGAGATGCAGTTAGGTAACTGGGACCTATCACTGATTCGTTATTAGACTGAAAATATGGTAATAACTACAAAAAGTCATAACCAGAGATAAAGTTCGGATAATGAATGACAAGTCTACAAAATACCATTAGGAACCTTTGCGAAGTCTTAGTACTTTCATGCCATTATAGACATTGAATGACAAATCACCCACTGGCCCAGTCTACAAAAGACCATCAAGAAAGCTTTGCCAGTCTCAGCACTTTTATATCGCTCTAGACACAATAAATATCTTAGCCTGTTTTCACACTCCCAACTTACACAATAATGTCTTTAACCTACATTCATAAGAGAGGGCCTTTACGACATTGCAACACCCATGTCATATTCCTCAGTTAATAGCAAACATATAACCCTCAACTTTTATATACGTTTTATTGAAATTCGTCTTCAGGACGCCGTCACATAAAACGAACCCAAACATTAGAAATCGTAAATACTAATGTTATTATCATCCTCTATAATAATTACGACTGGCGCAGACAGCGTAAATGATATGATATTCAAAGAAATCACGCATGCATTCAAGTTAGATACTGCGCTGTGCGTGTACAACGGCAACATCTGACTCGTTATACATAGTTGTTTTATTTTGTTTGATGTTGTTATTTCTAGTCCTGAACCCGCCCTGTGAACAGGAATACACAGAAAGAAATCTAGATTGTTTAAAAAGGACTTTATACCTACCAACTGAATATGGCGTTAGCCGTGGAAATGACAGTCAAGACCACAAGAGTACGCCATGGTGCAATAATGGATCGTCCCGAGATTTTAGATATTACCAAAACCTGATTATATAAAATCATAATAGCTTGTTTCAGTTACTGAAATTATCTCCAGAATCATAAGACATTTTTACTGAAGGACTGGTCTAATGTTGCGCAAGCGATTTGTTCTGCAGGTTTGACGACGGATGGAAGTTGTTTGTTTTTTGTTGTTGTTGTTTTTTTTGTCTCGCTCTGCGGAGGTAGAAAGAAGGAACTAGATCTAGAGTGGATTGAATACAGTGCAGAATGGAATGAGATAAGCCTAGGGTGGCCTCTGGACACTACTCTGGCAGGTGTTCTAGTGGTAAGAAACTCCTCAGGGATGACAATCTTCAGAGGATGAGTGGATTCTTTCATTAGATGTTTCGGCCTTTAACTTCCTGACATCTTCTAGAACCCCCGGCCACACCGAGTTCATGACTCTCGGTGTTCGACACCCACCTTTTTTTTTTTTTTTACTACAGTCATTATTATTCTCCAAGTTTTCATCAAATGTGAAATTTATTTATTTACAGAGCCTGGACTGATACAGTGATACCTCCTCGCTTACCCTCGATTCTATAAATTACCCATCCACAAATTATCGCTCCGCGTGTGAGTTTTGCTTTCAGACAATAGTTCCAACTCAACTTTGCCTTGTCACTATAACTTCACCTCAGCACAATATTCATCTGATTAACTGTAACAAAATCATAACTAGTCAGTTCAGCATTTACCATGTTACAAGACCATAACTTCAGCAAGACATTAATTTTTGTTTGGACACCTTCGCACCGATTCCAACAACCTAACGGAAGTCCGACACGTGGGGCTGACGTCAAGTGTGTACATAGGAAAGCCATCGTTCTTACGTAAATCCCCCGGTTATGGCATCGGGCCTACATCGGTTTGATGTAGTGCATCAACCCCTACGGTAATCCTACCAACCTTACGGAAGTCTACGTCGGATTGACGTGGTGGTGCAGATTGGGACAGTGCGTGTTTACCTTCCTCAAACCATCAAGAATGGACAACTCATGAGTGAGATCAACTGGTGGATGTGGTGAGTTAGCACCCCTGCTGAACCTTGCAGGCCACTTTGGTTTCTCATTGTCATCCATTAAAGACCGTGAACCTTGCAGATTTAAGCTGCTGCCCGTTGTCATTGACTGCATAGATAATATCTGGTGGTCCAGGCCCGGATGAAACGAAAACCTCTGAGCTAATCTGATGGGCTCACAGACCCATCTGGCCGTACAGAATCAGGCATTACTAGATGTCTCCACCAGAAAATCCCATCTTAATTTTCTCTATCGCATTTCGCCAGTTCCGCACCATCAGATCTGATCCAGCGAGAAAGTACCTGTGAAACTTTGTGCAAATGTTGCGGTCAAGATGGCAATAACAGAGAAAAATATGTCAGAATGCGAAACAGATTGATAGGCGAATAGTCCACAGATGCAGTGACACAGCTGCTGCACTTAGTTTCTGCTGTTCTCACTGGGCAGAAATCAAAGTCCGATCGGTGCTTAAATGAGAATTGAAATAGAATCTTGCATCTTCAGAACGTCCTTAGATTTCGAGATCCGCATGGTAAACTGTTGTAACTCGATTTTTTGAGGGGATAAAAATTGAGATATTTGGCATACTACTTGTAGCCTTTGACAGCCCACAAGTTGTTGCAAACTGGGACGTAAATACTGGAAGCCAAGGGATAAATACTTGTTTTTTCTCTTTTGCTTGATTTTTTTTTTTAGGACATCGTAACTTTACTATTAAGCCTGATTCAGAAACTAATTCACTTTTTTGCTTCTCCTGAAAAATCTGGACAAAATTGACTTATGATAGTTTACCATGGAACCTTATATTTTCTTGTTGATTTCATTTGTTTGTACTATTTTGTGTCATTAAATTATCAATCCCTGTGACATTCCGTCTTTTTTTTTAACGTCAACGTTAAATGGGAATGGTAGGAGTTGTCTACAGTAGCTTGACATAGGATATCTGATCCATGTACTATTCATTATCAACGATACAGGCCTCTTTATGGCTTACTATCTATGAAAATTCCGCCTGGCCGGAGTGGAACATTTCATTTCTTACTCTTGTTAGCATTCGCCAACATCCTCGTTTTTATACGTGGCTCGACTAATCTCGGCCATTTTCCTTAACAGCAACTTACAGTCAATTGTGTTCCTATGGACAAAACGGCAGCAAAAAGAGATGCAAGCTGAAGATTTAAACATTGGAGACTGTAGATAAAGACAGAGATATCAGAAACTCGCCAGGCGCAAATATTGGGTACTTTCCACAACGACCTTTTGTAATTTGGTACAATGGAAAGGTGAGAACTTCATCAAACCTCATTTGGTCCTTTGAGGTCCAATTCTCCGGGATTTCCCTATTGTTCTGGAAAAGAAAAGATGGCCATTGGACAGTTTTTTATTTGCTTTTGGTCCGGCCAGATGACGGACGGTGATAGGATTGACGTGGTTAGGCGGGATAACTTCTGTTGCAGATGGAACTAATGGTCACAGTCATTCCCCCTTCCCTTCCTCACCTCCCTGGACACATTAAAGTATCACATTTACTTTAAGGCCTTCACGGTTGTAAATCTTCCAGCCTTCGGGCTGTTGTTGTTACACTGATAATGAACAGAACCAGTTCTGGGCTGCACCCACTGTCAGATACACTGACAGAAAATCCCACTCGTGTGGTCAGGTGGGCGTTTTTGTTTTTTTTAAGGGGGGGGGGGTCTAGGGA